>PVJS01008229.1:0-53750 GCA_004027185.1 Glis glis | reverse complement strand
CTCCGGTCTCCACCTCCCAAAGTACTGGGATTACAAGCGTGCGCCACTACGCCCGGCCCGGCCCTACTTTTTTATACTTTATTTTGAAACCGGGTCTCACGAAGTTGCGGAGGGCCTCACTAGGTAGAGAGAGAGAGAGAGAGAGAGAGAGAGGGAGAGAACGAGAGAGAGAGAGAGAGAGAGAGAGAGAGCTGAGGCTGGCCGCGAACCTGGATCCTCCGGTCTCCGCCTCCCAAAGTACTGGGATTACAAGTGTGTGCCACCACGCCCGGCCTTTTCTTTGATTTTCAAGTTTATAATCAATATAGTCACTTTGTGAAAGTGAAGCTATATTGTCGAGGGCCGAGGCCTGTCTTAGAGGCACACTGAGATGATCATCTTGGACCAGCCCAGTTTAGATACATGGTATTTGGCTGGGTGGGATCTGTCCGCAAATGGACACATTCCAAGGGACCTGGTGTAATCTTCAAGGTGCTAATGGTCAATCCCTCCTTCCCCTAGGCTTGTCACATAATTGCTGATCCCTGTTTGATTAATCCTTACCGAAACCTGAGATAATTGCTGATCTCTGATTAATTTTTACTGCAACCTGTGATAATTGCTGATTCCTGGGTTTGATTGACTTTTAAAATTCCTATAAAAATGAGGCCCTGGCTATAGAGCTCCGGGAGAATTTGCCATCTCTATCTCCTCCCCGACCCACCGATTATTAAATGTAATTATTTTGCAAATTACCATATCAGACTTCATGTTGTTTCGTGCGAGAAGACCATTGTTAGGAAGCTGCCTGGTACAACGACCGTCTGTGGCAGGAACCACAGACTTCAGGAAGCTGTCTGGGCAGCGACCTTCTGTGGCAGGAACCATAGACGTTTTGTCAGGAAGCTGCTTGGTGCAGCGACCATTTGTGGCTGGAACCACAGACTATTTGTCAGGAAGCTGCAGGGAGCAGCGACCTTCTGTGGCAAGAACCACGGAGTAGATCATCTGCTGGAGCTACCGCAATACTGTATTTTTAAATACAGCAAAGGAACTTGTGATAGACCATGTAGGAATCTTTCATAAAGTGAAGAATTTTGCAGTGTGTATATTTGGCCAAAACTTTTTATTTTTTGTACTTCTGGGGCTTACTTATATTATCACATGCAACTTTTATATATCAGTTCTTTGTATATTCAGAAGTTTTCATATATTACACTTGCATATGCATGATATGTACAGCTCTAAATACTTGTAGACTATATACTTTAGTACTTTTTCAAAGTAGGTGTTTAATAACTGATTTTTTGAAGATTTTTAAATGACTATATAATATAGGAAAGGAACCAAATGGATCCAGTAGAAAGAAGCTTTCTGTATCTAGCTCTTGCAGTATTTCCAAGACCTTTAGTAAACTGCTTTTATGCATGGAATGGGACTTATGAAGGGAAAATGTAGATATTTTCCTGCAAATGACATAATTTTGTTCTTCTTTATGGCTGCGTAAAATTCCATTGTGTACATATATATATATATATATATATATATATATATATAATTTGTGCATTGTAATCTTACATCTTAATGGGTTTCAGGGTGGTAGAAGTATATATGCACACATTGGTCAATTAGCCCTCCCCCAATTCCCACCTCCATTCCCTCCCCCTCCCTCCTTCTCATGCTCAGCGTAGTACTTGACTTAGATATATTTCTGTATGTACATCCTGTGCATTAGGGTGTTTCCCTCTTCCCCCCTCACCTCTCTCAGTTAGGTCACCTTCTTTATTCATCTAAGGTTTCTCCTTCTTTGTCTGGAGTCCCTCCTATGTCCCATTTTCTCCCTACCTTCCACATATTAGGGAGAACATCTGACTTTTCACTTTTTGTGACTGACTAATCTCACTTAGCATAATGGTCTCTAATTCCATCCATTTTCCTGCAAATGACATAATTTTGTTCTTTTTTTATGGCTGTGTAAAATTCCATTGTCTACATATCCCATAGTTTTGTAATCCATTCATCTGTTGATGAACATCTTGGCTGCTTCCATAGTTTGGCAATTGTGAATTGTGCAGCTATAAACATAGATACACATGCATCAGTCTGGTAGTTTGGTTTCCATTCTTTTAGGTAGATACCTAGAAGTGGTATTGCTGGGTCATATGGTAGGTTCATTCCCAGTCTTCTAAGGATCCTCCACACCGTTTTATAAACTGGTTGCACTAATTTGCAATCCCACCAACAGTGTATTAGAGTTCCTACTTCTCCACATCCTCACCAGCATTTGTTATTGTTTGTGTTTTTAATGATTGCCATTCTAATTGGGGTTAGGTGAAATCTCAGGGTAGTTTTGATTTGCATCTCTCTGTTTGCTAATGATGTTGAACATTTTTTCTTACATTTATTGACCATTTGTATTTCTTCTTTTGTGAAGTGCCTATTTAGTTCACTTGCCTATATTTTGATTGGGTTTGTTTTTTTTAGCAGTGAGTTTCTTGAGTTCTCTGTATGTTCTAGATATTAGTCCTCTATCAGAGGAGTAGCTGGTAAAAGTCTTCTCCCATTCTGTTGGCTCTGTTGAGGTTTTTGATAGTTTCCTTTGCTGTGCATAAACTCTTCAGTTTAATGGAATCCCACATATTGATTCCCTTTTTAACTTCTTGTGCCTTTGAGGAAGTTTTTGCCTTTGCCTATGTGTTGAAGAGTTGTACCTATACCCATTTCAAGTAGCTTCAAGGTCTCTGGTCTAATTTCCAGGTTTTTGATCCATCTTGAAGTACCTCTTGTGCAGGTTGAGAAACTGGGGTTTCTTTCCATTTTTCTGCCTGTGGTTACCAAGTTTTTCCAGCACCATTTGTTGAAGAGCTGTCTTTTTTTCCAGTGTATGTTTTTGGTTCCTTTGTCAAAAATCAATTGGCTGCAAGTGTGTGAATTTGTTTTGGAGTCTTCTATTCTGCTCCATTGGTCTATGTGTCTGCTTTTGTGCCAATACCATGCTGTTTTTATTACTATGGTTTTGTAGTATAGTTTGAAGTCAGGTATTATGATGCCTCCTGCATGGTTCTTGTTGCTGAGAACTACTTTGGCTATTTTGGGTTTTTTGTTGTTCCAAATGAATTTAAGGACTGAGTTTTCTATGTCTGTGAATAATGACCTTGGTAATTGAATGGGTATTGCATTGAATTTGTAGATCATTTTTGGAAGAATGGCCATTTTGATGATATTTATTCTGCCTATCTAAGAGCATGGGAGGTCTTTCCATCTTATAAGATCTTCAATTTCTTTTATCTCCTTGGTTAGGTTTATTCCTAAGTATTTTATTGTTGTGGGGGATATCGTGAGTGGAAATGTCTTCTGGATTTCTTTTTCAGTGGATTTATGGTTGGCATATAGAAAAGCTTCTGATTTTTTAAGGTTGATTTTGTATCCAGACACTGTGTTCAATTTGTTGATCAGTTCTATAAGCCTTTTGGTTGAGTTTGTTGGGTCTTCTAAGTATAATATCATGTCATCTGCAAATAGAGAGTTTCAGTTCTTCTTTTCCTATTTGCACTCCTTTGATTTCCTTCTCTTGCCTTATTGGCTAGAGTCTATAGTACTGTACTGAAAAGGAGTGGTGACAGTGGACATCCTTGTCTTGTTCCTGATTTTAAGGGGAACTCTTCGTAGTTTTTCCCCATTCAACCTGGTGTTGGCTGTGGGCCTATTGTATATTGCCTTTATGATGTTGAGGTATGTTCCTTCTATTCCAATTCTCTGCAGTATTCTTGTCATGAATGGGTGTTGGATTTTTTCAAATGCTTTTTCAGCGTCTATTGAAACGATCATGTGATTTTTGTCTTTAGTTCTGTTTATGTGTTGGATTAAATGGATTGTTTTTCGTATGTTGAACCAGCCTTGCATCCCTGGGATAAGCCCAACTTGGTCATGGTGTATGATTTTCTTGATGTGGTTTTGAATGCACATTGCTAGTATTCTGTTTAGAATTTTTGCATCTAAGTTCATCAACGATATAGGTCTGTAGTTTTCTTTTCTTGAGTTGTCTTTATTTGGTTTTGGTATTAATGTGAATGTATTTTGGAGAGTCCTGTTTCTTACTATTTCATGGAATAGATTGAGGAGTATTGGGATTAGCTCTTCTATAAAGGTTTCATAAAATTCACCTGGGAAACCATCTGGCCCTGGGCTTTTCTTTGACGGTAGGCTCTTTATTGCTGCTTCAATCTCTTTGATTGCTATTGCTCGGTTTAGATTTTCTATATCTTCTTGATTCAACTTAGGAAGGGTATAATGTGTCTAAAAATTTTTCAATTTCTTCTAGGTTTTCCATTTTGTTGGAGTATAGTTTTTCAAAGTAGTTTCTGATAATTCTCTGAATTTCCATGCTGTCGGTGGTAATATCACCTTTTTATCTCTTATTTTAGTAATTTAGGTTGATTCTCTCTTTCTTTTTGTTAGGTTGGCTAGTGGTTTATCTATCTTGTTTATTTTTTCGAAGAACCAGCTTTTGGTTTTGTTGATTTTTTGTATTTTTTAATTCTCTACTTCATTAATTTCTGCTGTGATTTTGGGGTTAGACTGTTCCTGTTTTTCAAGGGCTTTGAGGTGTGTCATTAGGTTATTTATTTGGTGATTTTCTGTTCTTTTTATGTGAGCACTCAGTGCTATGAATTTTCCTCTTAATACTGCCTTCAGAGTGTCCCAGAGATTTTGATATGTTGTGTCTCTGTTTTTGTTTCTAGGAATTTCTTAATTTCTCCCCTTATTTCTTCTGTGACCCATTTCTCATTCAGCAGTGTGGTGTTCAGTCTCCATGTGTTTATGAGGTTTTTCAGACTCTTCTTATATTTGATTTCTAGTTTCATTCCATTATGGTCTGAAAAGACACAGGGGATTATATCTCATTTTTTGAATTTGCTAGTACTCACTCTGTGGCCTAGGATATGGTCTGTTTTAGAGAAGGTTTCATCAGCAGCTGAAAAAATGTGAATTCAGCTGTAGTTGGGTGGAATATTCTCTATGTGTCTAGTAGGTTCTTTTGGTTTATGGTGTTCCTTAGGTCTGAAGCATCCTTACTGACCTTTTGTCTTGAAGATTGATTTAGTGGTGTGAGGGGGGTGTTGAATTCTCCCAATATTATTGTATTGGGATCTATATGTGACTTAATGTCACAAAGAGTTTCTTTTATGAAAGTGGTTGCACCTATGTTTGGGGCATAAATGTTGACTATTGTTATATCTTCTTCCTGGATTTTTCCTTTTATCAGTAAGAAATGGTAAATTCTTTGTATCTTTTGATAAATTTAGGTTTGAAGTCTAATTTGACTTGTTTTTGAGTTCTATTAGCATGGATTACCTTGCTCCATCCCTTCACCTTTAGTTTGTGACTATCTTTACTTGTAAGGTGTGTTTCTTGCAGGCAGCATATAGATGGATTGTGATTTTTAATCCATTTTGCCACCTTATGTCTTTTGATTGAGGAGTTGTGGCCATTTATATTCAGCATGATTATTGAGAGATGAATTTTAATTCCTAGCACTTTGAGTTTTAATTTCTATTTGAGGTAGTGTTTGTTCTTTGCTTAGCTGTTTGTTTGATGGAAATCATTGTTTCTCTGGTTCTGGCGTTTCTTTATTATTTCTTCTTTGTAATTAATCTCTTTGAGTATTTTCTCTAGTGCTGGTTTGGAAGACATAAAGTCTTTCAGCTTCTGTTTGTCATGAAAGGTTTTTATTTCCCTGTCAAATTTGAAAGATATTTTTGCTGGGTAAATAAATCTTGGCTGGAATTGTTTTCTTTCAGTTTGGAATATGTTGCTCCAGGCCCTCCTGGCTTTCACAACTTGGTTTGTGAAGTCTGGATTGATTCTTATTGGTTTTCCTCTAAATGTCACTTGGTCTTTTACTCTCATTGCCTTTAAGATTCTCTCCTTGGGCTCTACATTAGTCAATTTGATTATTATGTGGCATGGTGAACCTCTTCTCTGATCTTGTGTATTGGGGGTTCTATATTTTTCCTGTACCTGTGTGTCGACCTCTTTTACTATGTTTGGAAATTTTTCTAATATTACTTCTCTGAAAAGATTATTGATTCCTTTGGTTTTAGCTTCTATTACCTCTTTTATGCCTATTATTATTAGGTTTGCTCTTTTAAGAGTGGCCGAGATCTCATCGATGTCCAATTCATGCTGTCGAATTGTTTTTTTCTAATTTATATACTGTGCATTCATATTTGGAGAGGTCATCTTTTAAGATTTTGTTTTTCCATGTGGTCTAGTCTATTTTTGATAGTGTGTATTGATGCCTTCATTTCAATTATTGCATCCTTCACTTCCTTCAGAGCTTCTTTTTGATTCTAGTTCAGGGTGTCAGATTCTTTGCTTATTTGATCCTTCATTTCTTTCAGGCTCTCTCTGAATTATTTTTGGAAATTCTGTATCATTTATACTATTAAAGTTCTGAATTGTCCTTCTGGCAATCTTTGCATTTCTGTGTTGGCGGATTCTGTTGTTGTGGAGTTGTGGGAGCTCCTTGTTTCTTCGCTATCCTTCCTTCTCATGATTTCTGGTTTCTTAAGTTTATATCTTTGTTGCTTTTGGTAGCTCTCTCTCTCTCTCTCTCACTCTGTAGTTTTTCTATGTCTAATCTCTCTCTCTTTATAGTATCCTATTCTGGAGGTAGTTATTTGGCACTAGGTGAGCCTTCAAGGTGAATAGCCTTTATTGAATGGTTATTCTCAGCTCTTTGTTTTGTGTTTACTACCTTTTAAAACCGACTTTGAAATCTATGTCCTGTATCCCCCCACTGTTGTTCTGCCTGTAGATCATCAGTACTAGCTTGCAGTTACTCTAGGGTTCCTTCTTCCTGCTGCAGTGGTGATGTTGATGGGTTCCAGGTGTTAAGGTCTGGTGACCTGTCTGTTGCTTCTGTAATAGGGAGTAGACTCAGAGGTGTGAGCTGGGCTGTTTGTGCCCTGTGTGTTTTTAAACGTTAATGTATATGCTGTTGGATGGTTCCATCTGTCAGCTGTGGTTAGTTTTTCCTTAGTGTCTGGCAGTCCTTTTTGGTGGTTCACCTATTTGGTCCAATCTCAGCAGTAGGGGTTTAGAGGAGTCAGCTGGTGTATACAAGGGCAGGTTGTGTTGAATTCAATGGTGAAGGGTGAGTGAGGAGAAAAGAGCTGAAGTAAGGAATGCAAGGATAGGGTAAAGTAGAGAATAGAACTCAGTGGAATAAGAGTTTGAGTATAGTAAGGTTATATATAATAAAGATAAGGGGTAGTGAAAATAAAGGAGGATTCTAGTAGCCAGTGTATAGCATTTAGTTATAGTGATACGAAATGGATTTAGTACAAGGGAAAGAAAGAAAAAAAAATAAAAGGAACAGAGAGAAGAGAGTAGATTGGAAAGAGTGAAGAAGCTTGTAAAAAGGATGGGGAAAAGTACAGAGAAACAAGCAAACAAACAAACAAATAAACAAAACCCTACAACCTTACAAATATACAAGAGTGCAGAGTAGTTTGGCTCTGTCACCCTCTGGGGTCTGCGTGGATACTTTCAGCTAGTTAAAATCTACCTATTATAGTAGATTCTCAAGCACATTCCAAGCTGTCTTACTTGCTCTGTATCCTATAGCAATAATGTTAATTTTCACGCCCAATTCTTGGTCTCCTTCAGTGATTGGGACCCTTGCCTGGTGCCTCTCTCTTGTCTGTGCAGGTGCCCAGTGCCACTGGTGCCCCTCCCACTGCAAGTGTGGGTCTCCAAGTTTTCTACTGGGCCTGTCCCTGTGTCTCTCTCTGTCTACACATATGATGGGTGTCGCCAGTGCAGGACCCTGAGCCTGTGTCTCTCTTTGCCTACAGAAGTGGCAGATGTCGCTTTGACCTGACTCTGTGCAAACATTGAACTTCACATTTTCCACAGAGAAGCCTGGGTTGGTCTGCTTTTTCTCCAAGTACCATGACTGTGTGTCCTGTGGTGATCCCTGTAAACCCTGCAAGGGCTCTGTGACCTGCAGTCTGTAGGTCTGTCCTGTCCAAATGATGGTGGGGACTGTCTGCTTATCTGCGCTTCTCCTGTGTCTTACTGCAGACCCCACTCCCACCTCCACAGGGGTGATCTGCAAAGTCTCAGACACCACGAGTCTATTGCTTGCCATATGAGTCCCTGTGGCCATGCTGGGTGATCTCCCCCTGGGGTGGTACATTAACTTACTGTCTTGTTGAGGACTGCTCTTAATCTCTGGGATAGAGGGTGGGCTCATCTGCCACAGGTTCTGGCCAGGCTTCCGAGAATTAGGGTCTCTTTTGAGCGTGGAGTGAGTTGCTGCTAGCTTTTTTTTGCTGATGATCTGCAGTTGTTGGATTTACAAGATGTCACTGGTTTCTTTGTTGGTGGCCTGTGGAAGCCACAATGCCAGTAGCTGCCAGCCAGCCTGACCAAGATGGCGCCATTGCCGTCACCGCTGTTCAGGTTTCTGTCGAGCGTGGAGTTAGTTGCTGCTTGCTTTCATTGTTGATGATCTGTAGTTGCTGGATTTACAACAGGTCACTGACTTCTTTGTTGGTGGCCTGTGGAAGCCGCAGTGCCAGTAGCTGCCAACGTGGCCTGGTCAAGATGGCACCACCACCGCTGCTGCCACTGCCATCCTTTAGGAAAGGTGCTTGGAGCTCTTTACTCTCCTCTGTTCTGTCTTCTGGCTTTGATTCCATTGTGTTTCAATTGTTTTGTCATTTAGTTCAAATTTTCACTGCTTTTCTTCTCTTGTCAAGAAGCTGCTTTCACGGCGATTGAGATCCAAGTCTCAGAGAGATCACTTAATGGTGTCTCCCTCAGTTGCCATCTTGGAATCAGTATTTGTATATATTTCAAAAGCAAAATTTCCTGTTCATTAAACTTCAGAGTTAAAACATTATAAGCAAGATTAAGAATGATACTTCAAAAACAGTAGACTCTCCACATGTAGATTTTATAAAACATGGCGGCTGATATTATAAAGGATTTTTTCTATTTAATTAGGAAAATAACCATTTTCTCCTAGCAGAAATCAATTTGAGAGTCCACTGGCTAAATTCTATAAACCAGCTCTCTTTGTCAGCAGTTGGAACATTCTGCTTTTACCTAGAGCATGCCTCGTCTGTCCTCTGACACCTCCAGCAGAGGCAGGCCTTCCTGTTAGTGCCTTGGTAATTTATACAAACTTCTGCAGCCCCCTGCTTAGATTGTGTCTATCAGTGTTTGCTGACTCTCATTTGACTGTGAACTTTGTGGGCTGAAAAATTGCTTTGTACCAATCTGGAACCGTAGGATGTTATTATGTCAGATAGGGAAGAATAAATTTTTGTCAAAGAAAAGTTGAATAATGCTCATTCCCGTATTCATTCAGTGGTATCACATATTTTGAATACATGTGATAGAGTGAGTACTCTTCTAGACCCTGGGAATATTGCATTGGTGACAGGACCCATGAAGCCCTTGCATTCACTAGCCATATGATTCAGAAGGAAAGATAGGCTTTGACACAAGTTGTACAGTAAATGCTGTTGGGGGTTATGATTGGAAGCATAGACTCCTACTGTATCACCTGCCTTAGCAATGGGGGTCTAAGGCTTCACAGAGCAAGCGATGTTTACGTTGGGACCAGAAGTCTGAGCTCAAACCAGATGAAAAGGGTTGGGAGTACTGGCGGGGGGAGTAGTGGGAAGACCAATAATAGGAAGTTAACTTAAAGCATATTAATGAGTTTGAGGACTGACTTTTCTCCTCCTAAAGGTGCTACCTGACAGACTCTACCTTAACAGAGACAAAGAGTATAATAGATATCTAAATGATCTTTTTTCCTGAGTATGGCCTTCAGTCCAGTTGTTCAACATCATAATATATTTTTACTTAAAAATATACAATTCCTTTTTGAATTAAATAATTCAAAACATATAATTCTTTTTAGTTTTAGTGTGTGAAAGTCAAAGACAGTATTCTATAAAAAGCTATTTTAACTCTCCAATTCAGAATCACAGTAGGAACAGATAATCTTTTTATTTTTGTGGGAATACATCTGCTCTTTAAATTGTGGAGGTCAGTTCAATTTTTCAGTCTCCTAGAAACAGTTCTGACTCGTAGAGAAGCATATAAAAACCATCCATTTATTGTCTTATAAATTTACTATCTCTACTAGAAATTTCCCAAGAAATAACAGCTAATGTTTGTTGAATGCATCCTCAGTTCAAATACCATGCTGAATATATAATATAAATTATGTTATCTAAATATTCCAGAAACAGAGACAAATAATATTTTTATCTCTTTCCTGTAGATGAGGACACTGAAAATATTTAACTGTCCAAGTTCCTAGAATAACAAATGATGGATAAGAATTTTTAATACTTTTATTGGTGCATTATAGTCTCACATCATAAGAATAAGAATTTGATCTCAGAAATGTCTAACTTCAGAATCTGAGTTCCTAACTTGGAATTGCATAGAGAGCTAAATGAGACATGTTAACATACTGAAACGTGTTAGGGTCTGATGAGACATCAGGCCCTATTTACAGGTTTTGTCCATGATAAGAAACAGTATTCCTTGTTTTTCTTAAGAATAATTTATTATGCTTTCTTTATGCTGAAGTTCATGAATAAATTAAAACAAAAATATTCTGAATTAAAATAGATAAGATACACCCTTTTGTATATTGTTGGTAGGATGAATGTTTTAGAGAATTTTTTGGCAATATATGGCAAAACAAAATTTATTTGCCCCTCAACTTAGCAATTATACTTTTAAGATTTTATATTATAGCTAAACTTTCTCATGCATACAAAGACAGATGTCATGGATATTTTTTCTAGTATCATCTGAAATAGGAAAAATTTGGAAATGAACTGCATGTTCAATAGTGACCTGGTGAAATGTTATAGTATGTCAATAAAGTGTAACTTAATGCAAGCTTTTTTTTTGTTTGTGAGTAGTACTGGGTATTGAATCCAAGGATGCTCTACCTCTGAGTTATATCCCAGACCTATTTTATTTTTATTTTGAAACGGTCTCACTAAGTTGCTGAGGCTGGCCTTGAACCTGTGATCCTCCTGTCTCAGCCTCCCCAGTACTGGGATTACAGGCGTGCGCTACCATGCCCAGCTCTAATGCAAGCTTTAAAATGAATAAGGATACTAGCTAATTGTTTACTAAGTGCCAAGTACTCTCTTATTTATCCATCATAAAATCATAGGTATTATTATTATTACTCCATTTACAAATAAAGAAAATGAGGTATTTAAAAATTAAGTGACTTGTCCAAGGTACTAGAGACACTGAAGCAGGCTGGCTCCAGTTCACACTGTTCATTAAGTGCTATATTGCCTGAGTGCTAAACTGGTAAGTGAAAATAACAAGTTGTAGAAAATTTATTTTTTTCTTTTTGTATACTTTTATTGGTGCATTATAGTCTCATATCATAATGTAGTTCATAGTGATAGTGACGTATGTGCACACAGCACTTGGTGGGCTTTCCCCCAGCTCTCTCCCCAAGAAAATTTTAGTAGTATGATACCACTTGTGAAAAGGCTGTGTATCTGTATCTATTATACTTTCCATTTATAATATATAAAATAGCTATCTGTGTCTCCTTATAACATAAAATCTTTATATGTAAAATATAAATGAGTACATGGATATATATGAATGTTCATAAAACATACATAAATAGAATATACACATATTTATATATAACATATTTATATACATATGTACATGTAAACTATATATTCATGGAAATATTTCTTGAAAGATAAATAGGAGCTGAATTGGTATTTTTAGGGATTAGTATGGAGAATTTAAAATTTTTCACTTTATATTCTAATATGGTGAATTATTTAAAAGGGATGGGCACATATTACTTTTATGATAAAAATAGGTTTAAATTAGAAATTTTTAACAATAATGGATATGGTAATTCTCTATGAATTACATTACTGGATGTAGAAGGGAGCCTTTTCTTTTTCATTTTAGACCCTTTTTTTCTTAAAAAACATTTATTGGTACATTGTCATTATACATCATAGTGAGGTTCAAAATGATACAAACAGACATGCACGCAGCACTTGTGTGTTTCCCTCTGGGTCCCAGCCTGCTCCCCATCCCTCCCTGAGCATGTTAGTGAGACTGGTAATGAGACTTTCATGTATAGCATTGTTTGAACTGTTTGCTTCATCAGTTCTCCTATTTTCCTCATTCCCCCTATCCCCTTACACTAATCTACTAGTCTCTCTCCTCATCTATTTAAAGTCCCTTCCCCCCCATTTTCTCTCTAGCTTCCACATATGAAAGAAAACTCATAACCTTTGACTTTCTGTGACTGAATGATTTCACCTAGCATATAATATTCTCTAGTTCCATCATTTTCCTGCAAATGATGTAATTTGTTCTTCTTTATGGCTGAGTAAAATTCCATTGTGTGTGTATACCACATTTTTGTTATTCATTCATCTATCGACAAATACCTAGGTTGGCTCCGTAATTTGGCTATTGTGAATTGTGCTGCTATAAACATGGACATGTATGTATTTTTACTTTTGATTCTTTTGAAAAGATACCAAGGACTGGTATAGCTGGGCCATATGGTGGTTTCATTACTAGTTTTATTTATTTATTTTTTGGTACTGGGGATTGAACCCGTGGACACTCTACCACCTCTGGGTTACACCCCCAGCCTTTTTTTTAAAAATTTGAAACAGGGTCTTGCTAAGTTGCAGAGGGTCTTGCTAAGTTGTTAAGGCTGGCCCTGAACCTGTGATCCTCCTGTCTTAGCCTCCCAAGTACTGGGATTACAGGTTGACTCTATTCCTAGTCTTTTGAGGAACCTCCATAATAATCTCTGTAGTGGTTATACTAATTTGCAGTCCCACCAACAATGTGTAAAAGTTCTTATTTCCTCACATTTTTGCAAGCATTTATTATTGTTTGTATTCTTGATGATTGTCATTTTAACTGGAGTTAGATGGAATCTCAGTGTAGTTTTGGTTTGCATTTCCCTGATGGCTAATGATGTTGGGCTTTTTTTTCATATATTTATTGGCCATTTGTGTTTCTTCTTTTGAGAAGTGTCTATTCAGTTCAATTGCACACTTTTTTATTAGGTTGTTTTTATAGGGTAAAGATTTTTAAGTTCTTTATATATTTTAGATATTAGGATCATGTTATCTGCAAATAGAGATAATTTCACTTCTTCTTCCCCTATTTGTAGCTCTTTAATTTTCATCTCTTGCCTTATTGCTTTGGGTAGAATTTTAAGTATATTGAATAGGAGTGGTGATAATGGGCATCCTTGTCTTGTTCCTGATTTTAAAGGGATTACTTTCAGTTTTTCCCTGTTCAGTATGATGCTGGCTTTGGGTTTATAATATATTGCCTTTATGATGTTGAGGTAAGTCCCTTCTATCCCTAATTTCCTCAGTTTTTTTTAACATGAGTGGGCATAGAATTTTATCAAATGCTTTTTTTAATCTATTGAGTTGATTGTGTGATTTTTGTTCTTGATTTATTTATGTGATAAATTACACTTCTTGACTTGCGTATGTTGAACCAGCCTTGCATCCCTAGAATAAAACTAATTTGGTCATGGTGTACAATCTTGATGTGGTTTTGAATGAAAAATCTCTAGTATTTTATTTTAATACTTTTCTTGGTGCATTATAGTCTCATATCATAATATAGTTCATAGTGATAGTGACATACATGCACACAGCACTTGGTGGGCTTTCCCTGGCTCTCTCCCCATCCTCGCCTTCCCCATATAGAGTATTGAGACTGACATTGGTATTCTCATGTATGTATATAATGTCAGTGGTAGTGATTCCTTCATTGATCCTCCCTCTCCTGCCCCCTTCCACTAGACCATCTCCCTGGCTCCACTGGAGTTTCTCCTCCATTATCTGAAGTCCTTCTGGTATCCTGACTACTCCCTAGCTTGCGTATATGAGAGAAAATATATGACCCTTCACTTTCTGTGACTGATTAATCTCATTTAGCATAAAATTCTCCAGGTCCATCCATTTTCCTACAAATGACATTTTGTTCTTTATTGCTGAGTAGAATTCCATTGTGTGTATATCCCATAATTTTGTAATCCATTCATCTGTTGATGGATACCTAGGTTGGTTCCATAATTTGGCTATTATGAATTGTGCTGCTATAAACATGGATATGCATAAATTACTATGATTTTCTGATTTCAGTCCCTTTGGAAAGATACCCAGGAGTGGTATAGCTGGATCATATGGTGGATCTATTCCCAATTTTCTGAGGAATCTCCACACTGATCTCCATAGCAGCTGAATTAATTCGTAACCCCACCAACAGTGTAGAAGAGTTTCTGTTTACTTACATCATCACCAGCATTTATTGTTGTTTGACTTCTTGATGATTGCCATTCTGATTGGGATTAGATGGAATCAAGCTCAGTGTAGTTTTGATTTGCTTCTCCCTGATTGCTAATGATGTTGAACA
This sequence comes from Glis glis, assembly GCA_004027185.1. Lineage (NCBI taxonomy): Eukaryota > Metazoa > Chordata > Mammalia > Rodentia > Gliridae > Glis > Glis glis. The sequence continues at coordinate 39,269 of PVJS01008229.1, read as the reverse complement.
TTTTTTCATATATCTATTGGCCATTTGTATCTCTTTTTTTGTGAAATGTCTATTTAGTTCAATTGCCCATTTCTTGATTGGGTTATTTGTTTTTTTAATATTGAGTCTTTCAAGTACTTTGTATATTCTAGATATCAGTCATATATCAGAGGGATAGCTGGCAAAGGTCTTCTCCCATTCTATAGGCTCTCTCTTTAGACTCTTGATGGTTTCCTTTGATGAGTGGAAACTTTTTAGTTTAATGCCATCCCATTTATTAATTCTTGTTTTAATTTCTTGAGCTTTGGGGTCTTATTGAGGAAGTTTTTATCTGTGTTTATATGTTGGAGTGTTGGACCTATGCCCTCCTTTAGTAACTCCAAAGTCTCTGGTCTAATTTCCAGGTCTTTGATCCATCTCAGTTTGACTCTTGTGCAGGGTGAGAGGTAGGAATTTAATTCCATCTTTCTACAAATGGATAGGCAGTTTTCCCAACACCATTTTTTGAAAAGGCTGTCTTTTCTCCAACATATGTGTTTGACACCTTTGTTGAAAATCAATTGGCTATAAGTCTGCTGATTTATTTCTGTATCTTCTATTCTGTTCAATTGGTCTATGTGTCCATTTTGCTACCAATACCATGCTGTTTTTATTATTGTATCTCTGTAGTATAGTTTGAAGTCAGGAATTGTGATGCCTCCTGCTTTGTCTATTCTGGGTCTTTTGTTTTTCCATATAAAATTTATGATGGATTTTTCTAGGTCTGTGAAGAATGAAATAGGTATTTTGATAGGGATTGCATTGATTCTGTAGATCACTGCTGGCAGAATGGCCATTTTGATAATATTTATTCTGCCTATCCAAGAGCAAGGGAGATTGTTCCATCTTCTAAGATCTTCTTCAATTTCATTCTTTAGTGTTTTATAATTTTCATCATAGAGGTCTTTTACCTCCTTGGTTAGATTTATTATTAGGTATTTTATTGTTTTTGAGGTTATTGTGAATGAAATTATTTCCTGGATTTTATTCTCAGTGGATTAATAGTTGGCATATAGAAAAGCTACTCATTTTTTTAGATTGATTGTGTATCCCATGGTTTGCTGAATTTGTTAATCAGCTCTAGAAGTCTTCATTGAGTTTTTTGGGTCTTCTAAATATAGGATCATGTAATATGAAAATAGAGATAATTTCAATTCTCTTTTCCTATTTGAATTCCTTTGATATCCTTCTCTTGCTTTATCACTCTGGCAAGAGTCTTGAGTACTGTATTGAAAAGGAGTGGTGATAGTGGGAATCCTTGTCTTGTTTCTGATTTTAAAGGGAATTTCCATATTTTTTTCCCCATTCAATATGATGTTGGATTTGGGTTTATTGTATATTGCCTTAATAATGTTGAGGTTAGTTCCTTCTATTCCAATATTCTGCAGTGTTTTTAACATGAATGGGTGTTGGATTTTGTCAAATGTTTTTTTCAGCATCTATTGAGATGATCATGTAATTTTTGTCCTTAGTTCTATTTATGTGGTGAATGACATATATTTACTTGTATATGTTGAACCAGCCTTGCATCCCTGAAATGAAACCAAATTGGTCATGGTGTACAATTTTCTTGATGTGGTTTGGAATGCTTCTTGCCAGTATTTTGTTTAGAAATTTTGCATCTATGTTCAAGGATATTGGTCTGTAATTTTCTTTTCTTGAGGGATCTTTATTTGCTTTTGGTATTAAGATTATAATGGTCTCATGGAAGGAGTTTGGTATCTCTTTCGATGTCACAGAATAACTTGTGAAGTATTTGGTTTAGTTCTTCTATAAAGGTTTTATAGAATTTAGCTGGGAATCTGTCTGAACCTGGGCTGTTCTTTGATGGAAGGTTTTTTATAGCTGTTTTTATCTTGTTGTTTGCTATTGGTTGGTTTAGATTTTCTATATCCTCTTGGTTCGATTTAGGTAGGTTGTATGTATATAGAAATCCGTCAATTTCTTCAATGTTTTCCAGTTTTTGGAGTATAAATTTTTAAAATAATTTCTGATGATCCTCTGGGTTTCTCCATTGTTTGTGGTGATATCTCCTTTTTTATTTCTGGTTTTAATAATTTGGGTTTTTTCTCTTTCTTTTGGTTATATTGGCTAAGGGTTTATCAATCTTGTTAATCTTTTCAAAGAACCAGATTTTTGTTTTGAGGATATTTTGTTTTTAATTTTTTTATTGGTGCATTGTAATCATACATTTTGATGAAGTTCAGGGTGATAGAGACATACATCCACACAGTACTTTTTGAACCCTTTCCCAGTTCTCATCCTACTCCCTCTCCCTCCCCACCTTCCCATGCTCAACACATTGATTAGCTTTGATAAGTTTGTGTATGTACATCATGACCGTTGAGGTGTTTCCCTCTTCAAGTCTTCCTCCCCCCTCCCATCTTCCTCAGTTACATCCCCTCCTTCACTCCACTAAGGTTTCTTCTCCTTTGTCTGGAGTCCCTCCTGTGTCCCAATTTCTCCCTAGCTTCCACATATGAGGGAGAACATCCAACCCTTCACTCTTTATGACTGATTTATCTCACTTAGCACAATGTTCTCCAGTTCCTTCCATTTCCCTGCAAATGACATATTTTTTTTCTTCTTTATGGCTGAGTAAAATTCCACTGTGTATATATCCCATAATTTTGTAATCCATTCATCTGTTGATGGACATCTCAGCTGGTTCCATAGTTTGGCAATTATGAATTATGCAGCTATAAACATAGATATGCATGCATTACTATGGTAGTCTGGTTCCAGTTTTTTAGGGTAGACACCCGGGAGTGGTATAGCTGGGTCTTATGGTAGGGTCATTCCCATTCTTCTCAAGATCTTGAGGATCTTTTGTATTCTTTTTCTTGTTGTTGTTCTCTATTTCATTGATTTTGGCTCTGATTTTAATTATTTCCTGCCTGTGCTGGCTTTGGGATTAGTCTGTTCCTGTTTTTCCTGGTCCTTGAGGTGTGTCATTAGGTTGTTTATTTGGTGACTTTCTGTTTTTCTTATGTCGACACTCGGTGCTATAAATTTTCCTCTTATAAGTGCCTTCAAAGTATCCAATAGATTTTGGTATGCTGTGTCTCTATTTTCATTTAATTCTAGGAATTTTTTTTTATTTCTTCCCTTATTTCTTCTCTGATTCAGTCCTCATTCAAGAGTGTATCATCATTCAGTCTCCATATATTTATATAATTTCTATATAATTTCTTTTCGTCTTCCTGTTGTTGATTTCTACTTTCATTCCATTATGATCTGAAAAGATGCAAGGCATTATATTACATGTTTTGAATTTGCTGGTATTTATTTGTGGCCCAGGATGTGGCCTATTTTGGAGAAGGTTCCATGAGCAGCTGAGAAGAATGTGTATTTAACTGTTGTTGGTAGGAATATTCTGTATATGTGTATTAGGTCCATTTGGTTTATACTGTTCTTTAGGTCTAAAGAGTCTTTACTCATTGTTTGCCTGGACAGTCACTCTAGTGGTGTGAGCAGTGTGTTGAAGTTTCCCAGTATTAATGTATTTGGGTCTATTTGAGACCTAATGCCCCAAAGAGTTTGTTTTATAAAAATGGGTGCACCCACACTTGGGGCATGAATAGTTACTATCAATACATCTTCTTGTTGGATTATTCCCTTTATTAGTAAGAAGTGACCTGCTTTGTGTCTTCTGATAAGCTTAAAGTCTACTTTGTCACATATGAGCATTGCTACCCCTGCTTGTTTTCAGTCTCCATTTTCATGGTATATCTTTTTCCATCCTTTCACCTTTAGTATATTTATATCTTTGCTATCTCTGCTTGTTTTAGGTCTCATGGTGTATCTTTTTACCAAAAAAGTATTTGCATAGTGTATCTCTTTCCATCCTTTCACCTTTAGCTTATGGATATCTTTGCCTGTAATATGAGTTTCTTGCAAGTAGCACATAGTTGGATTATGTTCTTTAATCCACATTGCCAGTCTGTGCCTTTTAGTTGGGGAGATTAGATCTTTGACATTCAGTGTTACTATTGAGCGATGATTTTTTTCATGTCATTTTGAGTTTGATATAGTGTTATTTCTCCTTCACTTAGTTGTCCATCTGGTGGAATTTGTCTTGGTTCTGGTATTTATTTTTCTTCTTTGTATTTTATTTATTCAAATATTTTCTCTAGTGCCAGCTTGGTAGTTATGAATTCTTTTAGTTTCTGCTTGTCTTGGAAGGTTTTTATTTCTCCATCAATTTTTAATGGTATCTTTGCTGGATATAGCAATATTGGTTGGAAGTGTTTTTTTTCAGGATCTGGAATACATCATACCAACCCCTCCTGGCTTCCATGACTTGGGTTGAGAATTCTGGGGTGACTCTTATTATTTTGCCCCTGAATGTCACCTGCTTTTTTGTTCTTGATGCATTTAAGATTCTTCCCTGGGCCTGTATGTTAGTCATTTTGATTATTATGTGGTATGAAGAAATTCTTTTTTGATCTTGTCACATTGGTGTTCTGAATGTGTCCTGTACATGGATATACAAATCTTTTTCTATGTCTGGTATTATTTCTCTGAAGAGGTTTCTAATACCCTTGGTTTGTGCTTCTAGACCTTCTTAAATGCCTATTACCCATAAGTAGATCATTTCATACTATTCATATTTCTTGGAAAGTCTGGTCATGTATCATCTTCTCTATTGTTGACTGTGTGGTCAGTTTTGGATGAGCTATCTTCCAAGAGTGAAACTCTATTTTACATGTGGTCTAGCCTGCCAGAGGTAGTTTCTATTGAGGTCTTTAATTCATTTATTGACTCCTTCATTTCACTCAAAGCCTCTTTTTGGTTTTTACTTAGGGCCTCAATTTCTGTATTCATATGTTCTTTCACTTCCTTACACTTTCCCTGATTTAATTTCCAAGGCCTTTGATCATGTTGAAAATCAAAATTCTGAATTCTTCTAACATTTTCTTTTTGTTTTGTTTTTGTGGTGGGGATTGAACCCAGGGGCATTCTACCTCTGCGCTACACTCCCGGCCCTATATTTTTTTTTATACTTTATTTTGAAACCAGGTCTCACGAAGTTGCGGAGGGCCTCACTAGGTAGAGAGAGAGAGAGAGAGAGAGAGAGAGACAGGGAGAGAGAGAGAGAGAGAGCTGAGGCTGGCCACGAACCCGGATCCTCTGGTCTCTGCCTCCCAAAGTACTGGGATTACAAGTGTGCGCCATCACACCCGGCCTCTTCTAACATTTTCTACAGCTTAGTATTTGTCATATCTCTTGTTGAGTTGTGGGAGTTTATTATTTCCTCGTTGGTATTCATTCTCATGTTTTCAGAGTTCTCAGGTTTGTATTTCTGTTGTCTTGGCATCCTCTTTCTCTTTGTGTGAGTCCTATTTATGTTTGTTATCCCTTTATAATAAGGCCTATGCTGGAGGTATATATTTGCCTCTACGAATCTGTCTCATATAATCAGACTTTTGAGTTTGTCCCCCAGAACCTCTTTAACAAGATATAGTTCTTAGTCAGTGCAGACAAACAGGAGTCTTTGATTGGCTGCAGGCCACCAGGCTCTCCAGACTCAAACTCAGCAGGCCCAGAGACTTTGATCTTCCATTCAGAGCCTGTGGTCTACTTGTTGGGATTTAAGGCTCCACAGACACCACCACTGCTCTGCTTTGAACATATGAAATATGTGAAACCTTGCAAAGCACTCACCTTCAGCCTTTATGGTCACTGGGCCTAAGCTCAGTAGGGTGAGAGATTACTATTTTCCAAGCTTGTGGCCCTGCTGGCTGAGCTTTGATGGCCCAGGGACACCACCACTGATCTGCTGGTTGTGATCATGTGGAAAATTGTCAGTCACTGCCCTGTGTGCACTTCTGGCCAAAACTCTGCTGAATGTTGCATTCCTAGCCTGTAGCTCTGATCATGTGAACCCCTGCTGGCCCCTGGCCTCCCTTCTTTTAGGCCCAAGCTCTGGCAGGGAGAGATTATACTCCCTCTCTCCCTCCCTACCTCCCTTCCTGTACTAGGGATTAAACCCAGGGGCATTCTACTTCCAAGCTACAACCCCAGCCTTTAAAAAAGTTTTTTTTTTTGTTTTGAAATAGGGTCTAGCTAGGTTTCTATGAGTCTTACTACATTGCTGAGGCTGTCCTCAAATCTGTGATCCTCATATCTCAGTATCCCAAGAAGTGGGATTACAGGTGTGACATGCCACCATACCTGGCTACTATCATTATTTTAAAGACTAGCTCTTTTCTAACAACCATTGAGTTAGAAAGAAACACAATGAAGATTTAAGCTTATTTTTTGTAAACAGGAGTGTTTATGATTGAAGTCTTAGTAATAAAACCTTCACAGCAATTGAGACTCAACAAATGCAGAAGTTGACAGAAGTTTTTACTGGATGTTGCTAGTCAATAGAACATAATTTTCCTGTAGGAAGATGATATCATGCTTCTTACACTCCAGTGCATTTAGCAAAACAAATGTTAATTTGAACTTGCATTGTTTTTATTAGGAGACAATGTTCTAGCATCAACTGACGATGTTTTAACATTCTGCTTAGTCATGGAATGCACTTGGGATTAGGTTGGCTGATAGATGCTGAAATAGGCACAGTTAAAACTTGAAGTGTAACTTATTTGGGGTTGTGTTTTTCAGGTGAAGCTCTGAAGGTATCAGCTGAGAGATTTACAGATGACCCTTGTTATCTCCCGAAAAGGGAGGCTGTGGTTCAAGCTGCCCGTGCCTTGTTGGCCGCTGTTACCAGACTCCTTATCCTTGCGGATATGATTGATGTCATGTGTCTCTTGCAGCACGTATCGTCTGTAAGTAAAAGATGGCTTAGTTTGCTGTGGCATTGTTTTCACTTCTAATTCCATTCCCTGAATATGGTATCAATCCTGGTGCCTCCCTACCGCACCTTGCTTTCTTTTTTTTTTTTTTTTGGCAGTACTGGGGATTGAACCCAGGGGCATTCTACCTCCGAGCTACACCCCCGGCCCTATTTTTTATACTTTATTTTGAAACCGGGTCTCATGAAGTTGCAGAGGGCCTCACTAAGTAGCTGAGACTGGTCGCGAACCCAGATCCTCCGGTCTCCGCCTCCATAGTACTGGGGATTACAAGCGTGTGCCACCACGCCAGGCCACACCTTCCTTTCTTAATGTCACCCCGTGGAAGCTCACTGGATTGGTCTGTGAAGACTAATGTGTACCTCAAAAGAATGAAGCCAGAAGTTAGTCCTAAATCCAGTGGGAAAGTGAAGAACAGAACATGATTTGCTGATAAAGAAAGGACTAAGGGAAAGTTCTAGACCTTTGACTATTTAAATTATTATGGCCTGTGTAAATACAAATCAATAGTATCAGAAAAGAATTAGATAGGTGATATGTGTTAAATATATAAATACAAATAATTTGAGAAAGAGAAACCTTTACTAAAGCTTAAGGCATCAGGAAGTTTATTATGGTTCGTAAGTGAGTGCTACTTTGCCACCTCCTCTTGTTTAAAGATAGTAAGTGCATTATTTACAGGTAGTTTATGATGTCTGAAGCAATCCATTATGAAAATGTATATATGGATTTAAAAAATAACTAAAAATACATTTTAGTTAGAAGGAAACCAAGGTAACCAGGTATTCTGCTTGCTTTATTTTGCCCAATTCACTTAGCAGTTTTAGTAGAAATAGAACTTTTAAAAGCTGTTTTTGGTTTCCTAATTCACTTATTTTGACCAAGTCATAAACAGTGTACAGAAGAAAAGGTTGCTGAGAACCTCTTGGAATCTCTGCTGAACTTTCTGCTTTAGATAGGATCTCTACACTCTGTCCATTAACATCTGTGTTTTCATAAAGCTGCCTGGTGATTGTACTGTCACTGCTCCATTGAGCAAGCAATGGCCTGATTTGGTTGACCTTCTTATCAAAATAGTTTCCTCTAATTGCTATGCTAAACCTTTCTTTGCATCTTTCCTGTATTTACTATTGCTTATTTTAACAGTAGAGTGACCCTTGACCCTTCCTTTGTACTTTTATATTCCTTTTGATAATTTTATTACTATAAAATGCAACTCAATTCTCTTTTAGTTCTTATTATTTATTAATTTGTTGAACAATCTTAGTCAAATCCCTGAACACTTCTGAGATTCAGTTTTCTCATATGTGAACACATATACTAATAAATGTTGTAAATATAAATATGAAAGATTGAGTGCTAGATGATTCCTAGTTCTGATGACTCAGTATTTCCTATATTTTAGTCTCTAGATCTATTGAGGTAGGGCAGAATGAAAGGCTTTTCTAAGGTGAAAATTGTCACTTTCATAATCAATTAGGAGATAAATGCATATAAACAGCACATCCACCTTCACTATCATTTTTATTGAGTGCCCCTAAGAGCTAGGCACAGTGTTAGGTAATTCATACACATCACTCAACTGAAATAGCAAAGTACTACCTTTTGCAGTAAAACTATACTTAATATTTATTGAGTTTTTATAATATGCCAAATACTGTGATGATTAATTTCCTTCAAATCAGTGCTCACAATAACACTATGATTATGATTTCTATATTACAGATGAGAAAACTAAGACACATGATGTTAATTATCTTCTTCAAAGCAACAGGAAAGAATACTTTTGGAACTTGGTATTCCATACTTTTGGTTTTTCATACTTTTGGAACTTGATATTCCAAGGGTTAGAACAGCTTTAACTACAAATAGCTTTTATAAGTCTTTAGACAAGTGCAGGGGCCTATAACAGGTTGTTAAAGGATATTATGTATGTCAGAGGCATTTTTAATACCAACCATCTTCCCCCACACTTGCTGGTGCTTCGTCAAAGCCTGTACTTGGGTTGGATCATTTACATCATACGTATATGCAGTACAACCATGGCACTTCATCTGGAAAGGGAAGTGGCATCTTATCAAAGAGAAGGGAAGATCATTTGTGGTAAATGGTGACAGTTTTAAAATAATTTCATCCCTATGGAAAGTTTATATATGAATTGCTATCAACTCACTTCTATCAAGGTTTCATGTAGAATTAAAACACTACATTTTTTTGAGATGATCAAGGTTAGGATTATTTAGCCTACTATTTCTTGAAATTTGTTCTTTAGAACCTGTCTACTAAATATGGAATATGAAAAAAATATAGATTGTTAATGGTCAGAACTGTGTACAGAAATTTCTTCTGAATGCTTTTGGATACACATTAAAGTTGCTGAGAAATATTACAGCAAAGAAATTTAAATTTGCTTAAATCAGAGTTCCTCAAATATTTTTGACTCTTGAACACTAATAATATGTTAATCCTGGAACTTTATAAAATTATTGTTTGGAAAATATTCACTTGGAAATTTTCTAAAAATGTTTATGGTTATATTAAACTTCTACCTGGAGTCAAATGAATTATAGTGAAGAAACTTATGTGCCTTTATGGTCTAATATATTACCTGAAATAGGTTCTCTTGTACAATATGCAATATATACAACTGTATAACAATGTCTGTGATCACTAGTAATGGTGATGACCTCAATTCTGTGAGACAGTGAGTTTGATTTTGCACAATTCTAATTATTGAAGACACTTTCCTCAAGCAGAATTTAACCCCACCTCCCTGCTATTTTCATTCACTGCTTCTAGTTTTACTTTTTGGAGCAACACAGAATCAAGTCAATAGAAAAGGCATTTCTCAAATAACTGATGATTACACTGAGGACTTGCCTATGTCTTCCATTATCTAGGCTAAATATCTCTTGACCCTTGTATGTTCACATTGCATGACAGTTTTAGATGACTCTGAACACTCTAGAAATTATGTATTTTTTTTAATTAGGGACAGATTTTATTCCCAATTAAAAAGACAGACTTGAAAAGAGAAAGCCTTTTAATTCCTACTTCCAGCTTTGGTTGGATTTGAAATGTCTGGCACAACAACAAACCATATTGTACTCACGGAGGAAACAACCATGAGGACAGAGCAAGCATCGTAAGGACCCTGGTGGGGAAGGACAGAAAGAACCTGGATCCTTAATCACATTGTTGAGCTGCTACACAAGCACTGGATTGCCTAGCCTCTTAAGTGGAATTTAAAAATAATTAACTGGCTTCTGAGATGTTTTCAACAGCCTTTACTAAGTTGCCTAACTCCAACTCTGATTCCATGATTTTCATGAGTAAGAAAAGGCCAGAATGTGACCAATGTCCAGCGAGACTTTCTTAGTTCGAAGAAAGATGCTTTCACTGCACTGTTCATCACTTATATGGAGTCCAGCTTGATTATTTTGTTATAAATCTCATAGTACAGGTACTCTTCCATTTCCAGGGGAGGACATTTTAAGTTCAGTAACCACAAAGACAGAGTAGTCTTTGGTTATATAGAGACAAGTTAAAAGTGTAAACAGGCAGCACGTTTATGTGTTTTATGCAAACTCTGTGTTGTCTAGTAGAATGTGATTTCTCTGACAGTGACCAGTTATTACCATCGACAGCCATACTGAGGAGGGACCAAACAGAGCCACAGAGAAATAAGTATGAATAAATTATATATATATGCACACACATACACATACATATATATCTCATTATCATTGATTGATGTATAAGAGAGGAATTTAGAACTATGTTTCTTATTAAAATATATTGGAATAATCTAGAATCCAGCTACAATGAGGATGCTTTCCCACAGAGGTTAGTTAGAAATACAGTTATGGGGCACAGTATGGGGCCTCCCCTCCAGGAATACCTTGTAATGTCAATAATTAGGCTGTGGAACTACTTAGGAGGGGAAAGCTAGTTCCAAAACATCCTTATAGGGATTTATTTGGCTGGAATACTGACTAAATTTATGCTGAACAAAATACACTTAGGCCATGGAAGCAGAATCAACAATCAAAGCAGTTACCCAAAATAGTGACAGTCTGATTCAGATTTAGAAATGAGGGCTGGGGATGTAGCTCAGTGTTTGAGCACTTGCCTAGCATGTGCAAAGTCCCAGATGAATCCCCAGTACCACAAAGAAAACAAAAAACAAAAAGGAGTTGTTTTTTCATCTTCCTTGGCTCTAGCATAAGGCCTCTAGAACCTCCATGATTTTGACTATTCTAGCAGTTATTTATTTTGGCCAAGTTTTTTTTTTTTTGTCTGTTCTGGTCAAGATTAACTGGAATGCAGGGTTAAAACCAGCTACTCTGGAATCATGTATCCTTTTTCTAATCAGAAGAAATAGATGGCAAGCTTTTTCAAAGGTCTACCTGGTGAGGCTTTGGGGAGCCCACTCAAGTGGGAAAGACCAAGGAAGCACAAGGCTTCTGTTAGCAGGATTATCAGGACAACATTCTGGGCAATAATGGGCTCTGTCAATATGGTCTAAGAATACTCGGTAACACTCATTTTCAATAAGTTCAGTTTGGTACAACCAGTGGCCTAGTTCTAAACTAAGAAACTGCTGTTGTCCACAATCAGGGCAATGTGAATTATCTGAGAACATCTGAACTTACAAAGACAACACAAAGAGCAGTAACAGCAGGAGGCAACAATGACAAACAGACACCTGAGTAACCAGTCTTATCACAGGTTTGGTCTAGCAGTTTCTCAGTTCAACCAGTATTACTTGCAGAGGGTTAAATCTGGCTTCCACCTTAGTGAAATTCTTCAAGATTTCTGGTCTATTTTTTATTCAATTGTAACTCAGTCTCTTAATTCAGGGACCAAGCCAGTCTGTTATCAGTCACTTCATAGCGGTGCAGATCTCAGAATACAGCTCCTTTAAATCCCAGCTTCTTAAGGAAAGACAGGACTCTAGTCGAAGCTGGGTTTTTCTTGTGTGCCATCAGGTGGTGGCACAGAGGCTCTTGGCTGACTCCTTTGTTGTTGGGTTATGACACGTGGTGAAACAGAGGAGCTGACGGGTCAGTGAGTCTTGTTGGCGCTGGCACTCTTGCCGCTGTGATACACGCACCCAAGTTGGGAGGACTTGGCACTTTACTGCGAGGTGGTGGTGCTGGTGCTGGTGGTGACCTGGCAGAGTCCTCCTGAGCGTGAATCCAATGAAGTCGGTCTTGGGAGTACCTTAAGTTGAACCCAGTCACAGAAGTAGCTGATGTTGAGTTGGCTGGCGGGTCTGGAATGCGTCCCGCGCAGGTCCCGGAGGGGCTTTGGATCATGTCACCGTCAGTACCCGAGGATGGGCTGCACTTGTGGCTGCATAGGCAGAAGCGAAATGATGTATTTTTTTCAAATTGGCTGTGTCCCTTGATATGATTTTAGGTTTCTTATTGAACTTCTCAACATTTATTTTGGTCTACTTGAACATGATAAGCAGAATTATCTTATGCTTAAGGCTTAAAAACTCAGCGTCCAAGCCGGGCGTGGTGGCACACGCTTGTAATCCCAGTACTTTGGGAGGCGGAGACCGGAGGATCCGGGTTCGTGGCCAGCCTCAGCTCTCGCGCTCTCTCTCTGTCTCTCTCTGTCTCTCTCTCTCTCTACCTAGTGAGGTCCTCTGCAACTTCGTGAGACCCGGTTTCAAAATAAAGCATAAAAAAATAGGGCCGGGGGCGTAGCGCGGAGGTAGAACGCCCCTGCGTTCAATCCCCGGTACCGCAAAACAAAAAACAAAAAACAAAAAAAACCAAAAAAACAAAAACAAAAAACAAAAAACCTCAGCGTCCAGACTCCCTGGGCGTGTGCGTCTCCTCCGGTTTTCCTGGCGTTTGTTCCTGGTATCTTCTCGCGTGCATCGCTGTAGTTGATTGTGTACTGGGGCGCTGCTTTTCCTGCGCTCATCTCAGGAAGTTCCTCACTCTTATTAGCTCTGATGGTTTTAAGATGAAGTATTTTATACTTCATTAAACCTTATTCATTATCCTCAGCGGAAGGATTGCACTGAATTACTAATTTTCCATTAAAAGAAATAAAAGTCCCCAAATCACTTCCAGAAATATTTTCTGTGCATATTCTAGATTGTAGGTAACTCACCTAAAATGTAGAAATCAAAACAGCTTGAAATCCAGACATACTTCTCTGATGTGACTATCCCACAATGTATTCAGAAAATTTCCTCTTTAAGGTCCAATATTATCTTACCTATTAGAGTAGCCTTGTTTTGTTGTTGGTTCATGCTGATTTTGAGAGAAATTAAAACTGCCATGTCTGTGAACTCAAACTACTCCTATTCCAGGTGTTCCTCATATGAAACTGGTCTTACTTTTTATATGTAAAGATAGGTGTGATACTTATATTCATTGAATTTTATCTTGTTAATTCTGGCTTTTTGCTACAGGATCTTTTTGGCTTTCAATTTTGTCTTCTCCTCCTAGCCTGGTGACATGTAATATTTCTTCTACAAAGTTATTTATAAAAATGTTTAATGACATGGAAAGCAGTGTCATATCTTTCTTTCAGCTAACAGCACTCAAATATTAGCACACTTTGTGTGGAGTTGTTGAAATGAGCTCCCAGAGCGTTTCACGGGGCTACTTTATAAACCATGCTTCTTTCTTTCAGCATCAAGCATTTTCCCAAAGGCCTTTTTGAAATCAAGATCTATTGTCTGTGGCATCATGGATTTATCAGTCCAGTAACCCCAGTTATAAAGGAAATGAAGTTAGTTTGGCATAACTTACTAACCCAGTAAGCACTCTAAGTGACCATTGCTTGCTTGCTTTTATTCTTTTTTTCTCTGACTTTCATTTTAAATTACTTGCCATCTACTTACTTATGGCCAAAGACCACTTGTCTGCTGGGATCTCCTTCCCTTTAAGATCTAGATATAATTGCTTTGTCCCCTCATTCTATGTCCTGTCAAGTATAATGCACTCCTCCAGATTTCTGTGAATTCTCTGGGAGCTCAGATTCTCAGGGTCACCTCGGGCTCCGAGCTGTTGCTCCCACTGAAGTAATACTTTCATTTACGGCTTGCCTTTCTATTCCTAGTCTGCATTATGTTCACCCAGAATTGTAACTTGACTTCTCCCCCTTGAATTCTCTTTCTCAACAATGCATGCTTATAAGTGCCAAAAACCTTATAGAAACTTGGGAAGATGGAAGGGAGGCATTTCTGTATTGTAACCATATATCCTAACAGACTTCAATTTGTAAGTTGGAAATCTTCAAAATCCTTCAGCAACTTCATCTCACTGTTCTTCCACCTTCATTCCCCTTACTACTCTTACATTCCCCTACATTCCTGTTTATTTGAATGCAATGAAGAGTTGCTCTCTCCACCATCAAACTTGGCTTCTGCTAATTTGTGTCTTTAGGATATCACTATCCAGCTTAATAATTCCTTAAGATATTTCCCCCAGTGCAGACAGTGCTATCCTGAAGAAGAATTCTGTAGTTAGCTATAAAACATGCACACACACACACACACACACACACACACACAATAGTTGATGTGTGTGTGTGTGTGTGTGTGTGTGTGTGTGTGTGGTGTGGGGATAGAATCTGCTTTAAAGATACAGATTTCATTTTCTGGACATGTACTGTTTTCTGAAAAAGTGGGTTACCTTCTTATTTCTTGTCCTTATTAACAATGTAATGCAAAAAGGCCTGTCTCTTCTCTCCTCCCATTTTTTTTTTCTTCTTTGTGGTACTGGGGATTGAACCCAGGGACATTCCACCTCCGAGTTACACCCCCAGCCGTTTGATTTTGATTTTGAAACGGGATCTCACTAAGTTGCTGAGGCTGACTCCAACCTGCAATCCTCCTGTCTCTGCCTCCCAAGTACTGGGAATACAGGTGTGCACCACTGTGCCCATCTTCTCTTCCCATTTCATCTTTACTCTTTCATGCGAGCTCCTGTGCCTCCTGCAACCCGACACTCTTTTAGTTTTTTTTGGTACTGGGGATTAAACCCAGGGGCATTCCACCTCTGAGCTACACCCCTACCCCTTTAAAAAAAATTGAAACAGGGTCTTGCTAAATTGCTGAGGATTTTGCTAAATTGCTGAGACTGGCTTCAACCCTATGATCCTCCTGTCCTAGTCTCCCAAGTACTGGGATTACAGGTGTGCACCACCATGCCCAGCTCCTTGACACTCTTATACAAGTCCTTGCTACATTTTTCATGTTTGTTCTTTATTGCACAGCATCAAATAATTCCGCTACTCTCAGTGGTCTTATTCCTTTCTTCTTGGGACTTTCTCTAAAGAAAAGATTTTTTTTATTACTATTGAAGTATATTTTCTTTTAGATGTCAGGTAAATGAGATGCTACTCTACTTTTGATTGATATTTTGTACCTATACATTTCCTGATTTCTCTGTTTTTTAAATCTCTAGTAAATTATCCTCTTTCTGCTGGGACTGCCCTCAGAGATACAATTGTGATTGAGCATTTATGAAGACATGGGTTGAGAGCACCAACCGTGGGCCCTGGGCAGCTCACAGTGGAATAAGTGCTGCATCTGTACTGAGTTCACATGTAGTGAAATAATCAAGGATCCTTGACCTAGGTATCTTGTTCTTCAAGGAATTTTTTTTTTGTGTGTGTGTGGTGAGGGGCACAGGTTGAAATCAAAGGTAAGAGGAGACAGCGAAAAATGATGATTTTGAAGTATTCCATTAGTTGTAGATACATGGAAATGAAATATGGCTCTATTGCCACTATTGTTCATAATTTTTTCTGTTATTTTTGTGGTACTGGAGATTGAATCCAGGGGCATTCTATCTCTGAACCACACCCCAGCCCTATTTTATTTTTTTATTTCAAAAAGGGTCTCACTAAGTTGCAGAGGACCTCACTCAGTTGCTGAGGCTGGCCACAATGTTCATAATTTTTAATAGGGATTTAAGTTAAAATTTTTTCTCTCCCTGATACTGTTCAAGCTTTTAAAACTTCTCTATATTATTTATATTTCTCAGAATTCCATATCCTACTTTATTGGCACCTGGATTTTATAAGGATCAATTTCATTTGTGAGAAAATTGGCTTGGTTGACTCCTGCTTTCTTGAGGGGGTTAGGACAATGTAGGGAGAAAAATATGGCTTTTGGCAGCAAGGGGACCTTGCTTGAATTCTGTCTCTGTTGTTGCCTTGCTGGGTGACTGGGAAAGTTAAAAGACTATGAACTTTGGTTTCTTTCTCTGAATTACAGGGAGAGCAAAACTTACTGTGAATACTGTCAAAGAGTCCTGTATAGACTAAGTGATGTGATATTTATATTACCTGGCAAGAAATGCTGTACATCCTTTTTCACCTTCCTTCTCCTCTCCCACTTCTCTCCACTGTGGCACGTTGCTCCCCTTGTGGATCTTGGAGTATAAGGTTATATTTATTCCTAAAAATGAAAGAGAAATAAATTTGACTCTTAAAATGACTTTTCCAACTTTTTGCATTTATCGTACTATAGGCATGTTTTGTTTATCTGTTGGTTTTTTTAAAGTGGAAATATGAAGGATCCCTGGGTTGGCAGTGTTATAGGTATCTTGTTCTTTAAGGAAATATATGTTTGTTTGTTTATTTATTTTTTGGTGGGGGGAAACAGACTGAAATCAAAGGTAAGAGGAGACAGAGAAAAATGATGATTCTGAAATGTTCCATTAATTGTAAATACAAGGATTCCTTTGGACAAGGTAACAGACCAGTGTCTTATAGATAATGGGTCTAATATTTTAATAACTTTTGTCAAATATTTAGCACCTAATATATAAATTGTTATAAAACATTTGTAGACTGAACAATGATTCTAAATATGATGAGTATTTATTGTATTGACAGAAAATCACTCATTATCTATCATTGGTAGTTGAGGCTTTTTAAATTGGTGCATTATAATTATGCATTATAATGAGGTTCTGAGTGATAGAGACATACATTCACATAGCACTTGGTGTGTTTCCCTCGGATCCCACTAGTTGAGACTTTTTGAGGACACCCTCTTTTATTAAAAGGCAGGTATGTACTAACACAAAGTCTTTCTAAAGCTTTTATTACTAAAAATCTCAGCAGTTTAAAAAGGGAGGGATTTCTGTATAATTAAGAGCTGTTAGAAGACATGAATATTTTGATGAAGATCTTGGGCAAACTCTATAAATCCATCTTAAAATTTAAAGGAAAAAACAAGATAAGACTGGTATTTAAGATACAATAGGAGAAAAATAGGGAAAACTTGCTGGATTTGTCTTAAATTTCACATTGAAAATTGCTTTTTTTAAAGAATTTTAATCAAGTAAAAATTGTTTATATTTATGGTGTACAACATGGTATTTTGATATATGTATACATGTGGAATGTCTAAATCAAGCTATTTAACATATGTATTACCTCATATACTTATCTTTTTTGTAGTGAGAATGCTTAAAGTCTACCTTTTAGTGATTTTAAAATCTACAGTATATTGTTATTAATCTGTCACTGTGAAGTACAATAGTTCTCTTGAACTTACTCCTTCTGTCAAATTCTATGTCCTTTGACCACACATATTTAAACCATGTAAAATATTAATATTTTAGAAAAAGATCACCATAATCCCAGCTAACCATTTTAACTTTAACTTGATTAATTAATTCATCCACTCAGAAAATGGTTATTTTTTGTGTGCTTGCTGTGTGGCAGTCACTGTACGATGTGGTAGGGAATCAGGTTCAGATGAAATATCACTGTTGTCCTGCTCTCCTGGAATTTACAGATAAGAAAGAAATTAACCACACAGTTATTATGATAGAAGTTAGTGTAAGGTGTTATGGAGGCATGGTGGGAATTGTATCAAGGGAGGGTGTGCTGGATGAGTTCGGAGAGTTGACTAGAACAAAGAGGGTGGTGGGCAGAGGGCATTTTAATTGGAGGAAATAGTACATGCTCAAAGACCTATGGCTACTTCTGGGTGGCTGATGTGAAGGTTGATTGGGCAGGAAGAACAAGAATAGGAGCTGAAGAGGTAGGTGTAGACCTACTGTGAAAGGTCTATGTGCTTAACTAAATGGTTTAAACTATAATCAGAAAGCTAATCGGGAACCATTAAGCTAAGGGGGAAACATTAAAGAATGTTAAGCAGGGAGATGATTAAGAAGATTTGCACGTTAGGACCATTGCCAAGGCAGAGGGCACCATGATGAGGCTGATGCAGTCATCTGGTTATGAAATGATGGGGAGGTGTGAGGAAGGAATGCGGGAAAGGAAGAAGGGACAGCATGCAATTTGGGAAGTGTGTTGAGTCCTTTCAGACGGAGAAGTATTAAGGGGACTTCTAGGATTCTGGTTGAGTTTTGAGGCATTTATTTGCTTTTTACATACAGAAGAAACAGTGTGTGGAGATAACAGTTTTAGAGATATTGGATTTGAGGAGTATAGTAGATAGTAGATACAAGAAGGTATGTTTGGAGCTCAGGAGAGAAATTAAGACAAGAGAGAGGTTTGGAAAGCCTCAGGAAATGAGCTTAGGAGGAGCAATATGCTTGCGTGAGGTCACCTGGGGAAGGTTTATAGTGTGAACTCACATCTTTGAGGCCTTGTGGCTTTGTGGAAAGCTCACTGAATGAAGAGCCAGGAGATTTTGTGTTCAGGTTTGCCTCAGAAGAAATGAATCGTGTAAGGTCTGTTCTGTCCATCTTGGGGCACCTATGCTTTCTCACTTATAAAATGCTTATAAGAAGGCCTTCTTAAAACAGCTTTATTGAAGTGCGATTTATATACCATAAAATTAAGTCATCTTAAGTGTACAACTAAATGATTTTGAGTAAAACATTACAGAGTTGTGCAATCATAACCATGATCTAATTTCGGGGCATTTCCATCACTCTGCCCTGTTGGACCCTATTCCCATTTGCTGCCACTTTCCCTTCCCATGCTTCCCAGGTTTGCTGATAACATTGGGAATAACATTGGGAAATCTTAATTAATTAATTAATTAATTATTTTTTGTGGCACTGGACATTGAACCCAGGGGCATTCTACCTCTGAGCTAAACCCCCAGACCTATTTTATATTCTTTATTTTGAAACAGGATCTCACTAAGTTGCAGAGGGCCTCACTAAATTGCTGAGGCTGGCTGTGAACCTACAATTCTTCTGTCTCAGCCTGTCAAGTACTGGTATTATAAGCGTGTGCCACCACTTCTGGCTGGGAAATACTTTTTATTTTTGGTATTGGGGATTGAACCCAGGGACATTCTACCTCTGACCTACACCCCCAGCCCTATTTTATTGTTTATTTTGAAACAGGGTTTCACTAGGTTGGGGAGGGCCTCACTAAATGCTGAGGCTGGCCTCAAATCTGCATTCCTCCTGTCTCAGCCTCCCAAGTACTGGGATTACAAGCATGCATCGCCACACCTGACTGGAAATAATTTTTTTTCCTGCGGTCCCGGGGATTGAACCCAGGGGCGTTCTACCTCTGCGCTACACCCCCAGCCCTATTTTTTTATACTTTATTTTGAAATCGGGTCTCACGAAGTTGTGGAGGGCCTCACTAAGTAGAGAGAGGGAGAGAGACAGGGAGAGAGAGAGAAAGAGAGAGGCAGGGAGAGAAAGAGAGAGAGAGAGAGAGAGAGAGAGCACACTGAGGCTGGCCGCGAACCCGGATCCTCCGGTCTCCACCTCCCAAAGTACTGGGATTACAAGTGTGCACCACCACGCCCGGCACTGGAAATAATTTTTTTACAGTTAAAATCTAAGTAAATGTATTCTCCTATTTCTTACAGGTGTCTAGTTTAGTGCCTGGCACAAGACAATGCTCAATAAACAATTATTGATTGACCATTTTGTTCAGTCCTCTTTCATTATTTAAAGCTGTCATTAATTTAATGATAATGGTCTCTTACAATTCTTTGGAACTTTAAAATTTATAAAACAGTAAGCTGTAAAACTGAACTGCAAATCCTATTCTAATTCTCTTCTTTTCCTCTGTTTCTTACATGTCTGGTGTGTTGTCCATGATAAATATTTGTTGAATGAGCCCCCTTTCATTTTTATTAAACTGATTTCACAACCTTAAAAAGTAGACAGGCAAAGACAATTTGCCTCATTTTATGGATTAGCACAATCAAGAATTGGAATCACAGTGACTTGTTCAAAGTTATATAATTATTAAATGGCACAGCAAAGACTATCACTCAGACTTCAAACCAGTATGCCTTCAACTACATAGGACTGTTCTAATTTTGTTCCATGTTTTTAATTTTTGTAATAATTTCTTCCAGCAAAACCCATTTGAGATATGTGTATATTTTAATTTTCTCATTCGGATGCAAATTTCGTTTTTTCTTTTTTTTAAAAAAATTAAAACTGTTGTTGCACACCACTCCAAGTTTCTTAAGGAAAAGAACATCATCATCTTATAAGTTCTTTTGGAAAACATGTATGAAAATCAGTGTATTAAGTTCAGAAAAATGAAGTAATTTTTTTCTCTGTAATATTTCATTTTTGGTTGCTCTGTGGTTGCCGTAATTAAATAAGGTAGATTAGCCATTTCTTATGCTTAATATTTTTCTTTTTACTCTAAGCAATAACATTTACAGAGCATTAATACCTATTCTTTTGACTATTTCCTTTCTCTGCCGTAGTCTCCAGAATTTTTCAGTGTTGTTTCAAACTGACATTTTAGGGACACTAAGGTTGCATGTGGTGACCTAGTACCTTTAATCACTTACTAGATACTCATTTTTGCTTATTATAAGTCTGGAGTTTCTTTTTATGCGACAGGTATCACCCAGCACCTTTTGAAAATGCACAAGTGACAACTATGGAGCTGGCTTTAGCTTTGGAGCAAGACTGGATGTGCTTTCATTAGGGGAATCAGTAGGCTGCTGGAGCAATGGAGTTATTTGAGTCAATTGATCTGACTACAAAAGGGAGCCAGGGCATTGGCAGTGAGGACTGGGAAGCTTCACTTGCCAGAGCCCTGGCTGCATTCCTTCCTGCTGTTTCAGCTGATTTCTTCTCCTCCTCCTCCTCCAGTGACTCTAAGAACCTACATAATTTTCATGAATTATTGGACGGGTAGAGTTTGTGTAGAACATTGGCTAAGATTTATTTAAATATGTGTTGTCAGGAAAAGGGAGAAAATAATGTATTTGGGAAGAGGGAATGCTGAGTCAAACTAGACATTTCCCTGTTGCCTTTTTTATGCTTCTCTTTCTTGTAAAACAGATTTCCAGTTATTTTGGTGGGAGATGAGCAAATCATTGTCTCTGTTGCTTTAGTTGATGGATTGCTATTATTATTATTTCTGAAGAGAAAGAATTTGATGAGAAAACCCGCTTTGGGAGTGTTCACAATGTTATCTGTTACCATGGGTATTGGGCTTAGGGATATTGTTTGCATATTTTCCTTCTTGTCTGCCATGATGTATAAGATAGTCAAATAGAACAGAACTGGGTTTATTTCTCAATTCATTTACCATTTTTATATTCAGTTTCAACAGTTTTAGAAGACACCTAGGTTTTTTTTTTCATTCAAATTGATTCACTTTTTTTTAAAGTTTGCATTTGGTTTATAATGAGTGAAAAAATTAACAGAGGATTAATTTGAAGATCAATAAATTATTTTGGGGTTCTGGCTCATTTTGAATTCCCACTCAAAACTTTGAAGAGATGAGTTCCAGGAATATTAAAATCTCTTCAATGAATGTGCTTCTTTTCCCAACTTATCTCCAACTGGGAAACCATTTATTTTGAGAGAAATAATCGATAAAATGAAATTACAATGCACTGAACTAACAGAGATTTGCTGTTTCAATGATCTAGTACAGTGGCCTGTTGGAGAGAAAAATCCTCAAACCAAATCAACATCAAAACTCTTGAAAATCTATTACTCAGCTTAACCAGTCTCATTTTTAATCTTCTGTACTTCAGCTTCATCTGCAAAGTAAAACTACTGCTTTTATCTTTAGCATTTTAAATGTATATGTGGGTAGCTGGGTGTGGGGCGTGTTATGAATAGGAACCTAATCCAGAGTTTTAGTACAGATCTCATGTGGCCTCTCCTTGTCAATTGTTTGTTATTTTAAGTGAAAACAATTTACTTAAATGAATGAATGATCATAGTTTTAGAGTACTTTGAGTGCTTATGTATAATAAAGGGAAGATATAAGTCCTGATAATAAAAGTTCAAGCTAAGTCTCCATATTTGCAAACTCTGACCTTCGGTGATGATGTATCATTACTGGATTTTTCTTCCTTCCTTTTTTGGCCATGGATGTATTACAGAGAAGTATTGTTTTTCTGTGTTTCTTATTTTGAAGTCTTACAAGTGTATTTTCCTTAAAGTTTCCATTTGGAGTTACAAAGTTCACAGAGATAAATGTGAAGAAGAAAAATTTTAGAAGTAGAGCGAATATTTCTCAGGAAGAGAAGGTGCAGGGTATGAAAAATGCTTAAGATTAAATAGATTGGTTGGTAAAATAGCTCGTATTGATTCATAGATAAAATTACTTAAGTTATTTAGAGTCTTAGTTGTGATATTATTTTGATTTGAACATAGAAGGGACCAAGAAGTAGGCAAGGCACAGAAATCATATAACATTATAAATATTTAATATAAAGGTTATTAAATTATGTTTGTTAAGAATTTGCTTATTAAGTTACAAAAAGGGGGAAATGAGAAGATTTTGCCCATGTTTAAACTGACACATTGACTTGGTTCACATTTAGGATTCTGAGATTTCCTTTTCTTTGTGGTCCAACTCAAATTCCGTCATGTCTTCTATGTGGTCTTAGTCTCGCAGTCAGTATCAATGAGAATGCTACTTTTATCTCTCTTTTGCACTCTCCTTACTACTTTGCCTCGTGTTAGAGTAGTGGTAGGATAGAAAGAGCATGGACATTGTAGTGAACTAGTTCAATCGAACTTTCCGAGTCCCAGTTTACTCACTAGTACAATGGGAATCGTAATAGGGACTCCTGTGGTTCTTGTAAGGAGTCAACTGGAAAGCATAAAATACCTGGGGCTGAACAGGCACTCAATGAATGTCAGTGTCCTCATTTCTGGGTTTCATGTCTAGTTTCCCCTGTAATCTGTAAGTTCCTTTAGGGCAGGAAATATGTTTTATGTTCACAGAGCCTTGAGCAGAGTAGGTTCTAAATGATTATTTGTTGAATTTAATTTGCTGTCCTGCTGTGGAAACTTAGTTTAGCACTGTTGCTTCCCATTTCTTTTTCCTCTGCCACCTTAGATTGAGATAAACATGTTGCTTTCATGAAATTGAAGATTTAATTCAGTAGAATGCTGTTCTAATATGACTTGTTCCATAGAGTTTGATATAGTAAGGTTCAAATCATTTCCCTGGAAATTTAATTATATTCTATAAAATCTTATTAGCCTGTCTCATGGCATCACAGTCACAGTGGAGTTCTGGTGTGTTGAGGATGGTGGAGTCTCTATCTGTGGAGATCTGTCTAATGGCGCAGAGTGAGAACAAGGGAAGCAAATGACATGAGGAGAGCAAATGCAAATGTCTTGCAAATTACATTACTTGACATTTTCAATCACTAACCTTCCAAAGTATGTTCTAATTTCCTAAAATAAACCAAGAATTCAATTTCTCGCGGGCTCCCTTTGCTTAATTAATTATTAGTAGCAGACAGTATTCCGAGATCTGCTGTAATTTGTCATCTTTGTATTTGTCTAGTATCTGGCTAAAAAATGAACAGGAGCATTCTGATTCAGCAGAACTGATTTCATAACTCATCTGTGTTATAGAGAAGAAATGAATAAATGTTTGCTGAACATGCCGTGTATGCTTTGATCATCAAAATGTTAGCTTTCCTCAAAATACAAGCTCAGAGAGATCTTTCTGAAGTTTGCTGGTTGACCTATTCCCCATAGATTTTTCTACAGAAGTAAGTCAGGTCTCATTCCATTATAGCAAAATATCATGCAAGCAGCTACCTTTTCATAAATTTGTTTCCATGATTGAAATATGAGAGCTCTTTTAATGCTTACTCATTAGGATTTGAAATTATATATTCATTAACATTTTTTCTTTAAAAGGACCAGTATATCCTAAATATGAAGGTTATTTCTTCAAAAACAAAGTATGCTCTTTTTGTTAGAATGAAGACTAAACAGGCTTCTCATTCATGCAATAACATTAGTTGTACTTAGGATAGAGTTTCTAATTTTTTATTTTTGTCTCTAATTATTTCATCAAAAGATAATTAATTAGTGTTTGTTATCTCTGTATTATGGATGGGAGAAACTGAGGCTCGTTATTGACTCTGTGTTAGCTAGCTGGGAATTTGAGAAAAAATTGCTACTATCCTAATGATATGTTTTTGTTTTCCTTTTCAGTTTCAAAGGACACTCGAGTCTCTTAAAAATGTTTCCAACAAATCTGACCTCCAGAAAACCTACCAGAAGCTTGGGAAGGAGCTGGAAAATCTCGATTACTTAGCCTTCAAACGTCAGCAGGTAGGAGTTGACGCTTTCCTTGGTGGAGCAGTTGAACGTGTTAGATATCCTGCTGTCCTGCCTGTCAGAGGTGCAGGAAGGTCAGGGGAGACTTTTCTTCTAATGGCTAGGGTAGAAATAACTTTTGCTGAGCTGATCTGCTATGTTCACACAGATTCCTGCAGTTCTCAGTTGGTCCTTACTTTTAGATGTGTACTTTAGTGGCTTCCACATATGTCCTGAAACCTGTTTTAAAGAAAAGTCCTGCTGCTTTGTGAAAGTCCAGGTACACTTTGACTAGTGACACTAGGAAACCTCGACAATGGCTTGGCCATTTGATAGGGGATACCCAAGGAGAAAAATCACCCAGAGACCAGAAGAAGGTTGTGGGTGTGCAGACAAAGTTAACAAACTAGAGTCATCAGTCTACCAGAATATGAATTGACTTTTAGTTTTCTTTTTTGATGTTTGAAGATGAGTAAACATTTGCTAAATGTGAAAGGTTAAAGGAAAATATACTTTAAAAACGCACAGCTTTTCGACTCCTTGTATGGGATTTAATCCGTATAGATAGAGAGCAAAGGTAAACTTTTAGAGGGCTGCTTTTAGAATTGGCACTTTATGAAACTAATATTCATAATGACTGTATTCCAAGTCTTTTGGAGATCCTTCCACGCTTCCTGTGGTGGATCCTCTCCAGCCGATGTGCGGCCACTAGGTGGCAGGGTCGTCAAGCTTTTACTTTGGTGGGATGTTTACTCTGATCAGAAAGCCAGTGAGACACTTAAGTTGGGTTGCTTGAAATTTGGGACTGTGCTCAGTGACAGATGGTGTCTTGAGAAATGACTAAATAGCTGACTTGCATGGCCAGGCACTGAGTCCTTCACTGACAAGTCTTATCTGTTACTGTGGCAAAGGGTGTGACATTGCCTAATTCATAAGTTTTATATCTTTTGAATGGAGGTTTTCAAAGCAGAACTTCCTATGTTCAGTTAGACCTCATTAAGTCAACATGATGTGGTCTAGAAATATTAGCCTGAAAGAGAACTGTGTTCTAGGTTCTTGCTCTATTAAAGATGTTAGGTGGACATTTAACCTTTCTTTGGCCCTATTTTTCAAGGAGTTCTCTTTGTTTTATAGAATGGTCCAGGGCAAATGAATCTCTACACGTACTTTATATGAAAAAAAGGATACACTATTCATTTAAGTTTTATTTTTTTAAATTAGTGCTGGCCTGGGTATGAGCACAAATAACAGAGACAGTCACAGTTCCTGAGAGCCACTATAGTAAGTTTCCAGATGCTGCTGCTTAAAATTCATACTGTGAGTCACTGCTCTGGCCCAAGTAATTTTTAGTACAGTTTTGTTTCCAAGATCATATTTTACCACCAAGGGGTATTTGAGTTGGCAGGCAGTGGTCACTGTCCTCTTCTCTTATCCTTTCTCATTAACACATTTCCAGTGATTAGAGTCTTACATTAGCTAATTGTGAATTTGAAAGAAGGTGAATGCTTCAAGGACAGCAGGGTGGCACTCTGGAAGGATAACACTGGGGACAGAGAGGTAGACTACGTGTGCATGAGACATCTTTATATATGTTTATAAAAATCATACATGCTATTTAGTAAATGACGACGATATGTCACATGGTATGACTAAAACATTTATGAATTAAGATACTTAAAATGATAGAGTGGGGTTAGTGCTATCAGAAGCATTTTACAGATGAAAAAACTATTAAGAGAGTTAAGTAGCTGTCCTAATGTCAGTGTGCTAATAACACATGAAGCTGGACTTCAGATCTAAATCACACTGACTCTAAGCATGGAATATTACATACTCAGGATAGGCAGGGTTCAAAGGTTAGAACATCAGCTGCTCTTTGACTTCGTGGAATTTGTCTCTTTTATCTCCTATCCTATTCCTTTAGAGCTCCAAAACCCTATTAAGCACACACTAGAAAAAAAAATTTTTTTCCTACTGGAAAAGATTCAGGTCTCTGTAAAATTGCTAATTCAGCAAGAAAGGTTTCTTGTTATAAGGCAGAATTCTTCCCTGATCTAACTGTATTTACCACTCCTTGTCGTGGCCGAATGTAAGCTGCACAAGGACAGGGCTGTGTCTGCCACCACCGTCAACGCTGTATCCTGGTCAGTCTCACAATATCGGACCCAGAGCAGATACTCAATAAGTACTGGTGGTGGTGTTGCTGTGAACAAAGAAGCATGCCAAAAGTGTTTTCCTCAGATTATAGGTAATTAAATGTGTTTTGTGTCACTTTTAAAATTCAGAAGGACATTACCCTGCAGCTTCCTGTATGCCAAGGGCTGACAGATTGTCCCTAGCTCTATGTATTATTTAGGTTTTCTTCTTTTTTTTTTTGCGGTACTGGGGATCGAACCCAGAAGCCTTCTACCTCTGAGCTACACCCCCAGCTCTGTTTTTTGTTCTTTATTTTGAAACAGGATCTCACTAAGTTGCAGAGGGGCCTCACTGAGAAGCTGAGGCTAGCCACGAACCTGGATCCTCTGGTCTCAGCTTCCCAAGTACTGGGATTAGAAGCGTGCGCCACCACACCCGGCTCAGGTTTTCTTCTAACATAATTCATTCTTCTATCCACTTCTTTAAACAAATAGAAAATACCAATGTTACTTTGGCTCTGAATTATGATGTCTAGTGAATCAACTGTAATAATTTTCTTGGATTCATTCACCAGATTTTACTTTATTTTCTATGATATTTTAAACAATTTTTGAGAGATTTTCCCAGCACCAAATAAACCCCTGGAGTACTTTGTTCCATTTTTTTAATCTCTCTTTTTTGAAAAACTACTGTGCTTTCTCTCCTAGGCATGAACTTAAGCTATTCCTTGGGTCAGGGCACAAGTGTCTCTATATCTTCTTTTATTCAGTACCAGGGATTGAACTCAGGGCCTTACACATGCTAAGCAAGTGCTCTACCACTGAGCTATATCCCTGGCCCCATTTTTCTACTTTCAAAAAGACTAATGTTGAAAGTAGCTTTTGTTAGAACAGGTGAGACAGGAGGCTGGGATAGATGAGGTGGGGGGTATACTGATGAGTTACCCTGAAGGAAATAGATGACAAAGCAGGATTAATCCAAAAATGCAAAGGCTCTTTCAGCTCTCACTATCTGGAGATACACACTTGGAGCTGATCTGCTTGGACTGCTTATTTTTTTTTATCTTCTTGGTCAGCTACAAAGGAATAGTAGTAGCAATCTCCAGCTATTATAAAGATCCCAAACTTATGTATTAATTTGTGAAGTTATAAATCAAGAGATTTTCTTGGGGCTTTGGTTTTGTGGAGTAAAATAAAATAAGGTTTGATAATCTAGACTCTAATTTAATTCCTTTTTCTCGTTTTCTACCCTTACTACTTATAATAATATTATAAGAACATATCCCATTTCCAGAGGCCTCTGAAGTCCTTCGATATAAATTAAAGTTGACATTATTGAGTTGAACATTATGTGGACTAAAGCACATTTGCCTGTTGATGTGAAAATATGTGAAATTAAAATACTTATTTCAGATATACACCCATGCTGGAACACATCACATATCCCTGATCCTTATCTCCTTGATCATGGCATATTATTCTTGCCTTCTGATCTTTGCACGAAGTTTATATAATTTGGTATTAAGAATATACAACCCCTTTCTATTTACTTATTTAACTACTATTTATTCTTTAATGTCAAACTGAAGTCTTGCCCCTCCTGACACCTCATCCTATGACCTCTAGTCAATATGTAAGCTCTTCATTTTTTTATCTGCTTTTATCTGGTCATACAATTTATCATTTGATTGATTATAGTCATAGAGTGCAGAAGTTAGTTTGTGGGCTTTGTAGTTAGCCAAACCTACTTAGACTGTTGGTACTGCCTTGGGCACCCAACTTTCCTCATTTAAAACAAGAAGAAAATGACACCTAATTTATAGCATGTTTTGAGAAAACAGTATATAAAATGTAAAGTTAGTCCTTTAAACTGTACAAGGGGCTTAGCACAGCACATAATATGTTTAGTATTAGGAGCTATCATAATATTCTTTTGCATTATTCTTAGAAGGCTTTTTTCTAAATGGTTTGAGATTTCCATAAAGATATTTTCTCTATCTTTTATATACTTTTGTACACATACAGGGTCCAGCACTGTTTTGAACATATAGGATGAAATGTTTTTGAATATACATAGTCTAGTGGTTGGTGATACTGTGTCACAGAAAGAACCTGATAACTCTCAAGAAGGGAATTGCAACATTTGGTTCTTATAAGTGTCTACAGAGATGTCTCTTATGGACAGTGAAATTAAGGTCCTGAGTTCTAGTGCCATGGCAATCCATGGGAGAAATAGAATGTTAGACACAATGACTTGGCCTAACTCCAACTCATGTAATCGTTATATCCTATGTATCCAAACTTGGTTCTTTCAGATAGTATGGTTCAGTGCAGTATGATCCTTTCTTTAGTGATGATGTCCAGAAATAAACAACTGCTTTTTTTTAATTGGTGAATTGGGAATTATAATCACACATCACAGTGAGGTTCAGTGCCATAGAAACACACATGCTTTTTTAAATTTCTGAACTGGGTGAATTATACCTTTTTGATAACTCCAAGACTAGAAAGGTACATGATACCTTGTAGAATAATCATTGAATTTAAAATAAACTCACCAATGAAGCAGAATAGAAATAAATTACACGAAATTTATTTAGTGAAAATGAGTGCAGGTTAACATCCTTCAATTAAAAAACAAAATTCCACTGTTACTTCTTGTGTTTTTCACAATATCCATCCTAACAGGTGTGAAAGAAAAGAGACAAGTTAGTGACAATATGGAGAAAAGGGAACCTTTGCACACTGTTGGTGGTCATGTAAATTGGTGTAGTCATTGTAGAAAACATTACGAAGGTTTCTGAAAAATTAATAATAGAACAACCATATGATCTAGCAACCCCACTTCTGGCTATATTTCCAGAGGAAATGAGGTCAGTATCTTGAAAAGATGTCTGCCTTCCCAATAGCTATGATATGAAACAACCTAAGTGTTCATCATCAAATGAGTGAATTATAATGTGGTATATATACACAATGGAATATTATTCAGCCTAAAAAAGAAGGAAACACTTCCATTTGTAATAATATGAATGTACCTTGGGGGAATTATGCTAAGTGAAATAAGCCAGATAGAGAACAACAAATATTGTATAATCTTGCTTACATGCAGAATCTAAAAAAACTGAACTCGTGGTAGCAGAGAGTAGATGGGTTGGTGTCCAAAAGTTGGGGTATAGGAGAAATGAGGAGATATTTGTCTAAGGGTACAAACTTTCAGTTATAAGATACCTAGGTTCTGGGGATACCTACAGTATGGGTGGTGATGCATATTGTTAATTGGATTGTGGTAATCAGTGTATATAGTACATATTATATAAATATATCTCAAATAATCATGTTACATACCTTGAATATATTCAATCCTTGTCAATTAAATACTTTAAAATTAAAAAAGGAAAAGAAAGTTATAGTTGGATAATGACTGACCACATAGAAAATCATCTTAGTCTCCCCTGGAACTCAAGAGCGCTGAGGACACAAGATAACGTAGGGATCCTGTGAAGCTGTGCTTACCAAAATAAAACTAGCTGTTAATGTACTAAAGCAGATAGAGAAGAGAAAATTGATAAATTTAGCATGAATCTTCAACCATGTAAAGTTTTATAGCAAGAAAAATGCCATGCAACGGGTTAGATAAGGGGATATGCAATGATACTGTCCTGTGGATGGTTTCTCTGTAGGGAGAATATAAGGTAAAAATAACTTCTCACTGGAGTTAGCATTAAAAGGGAGGTCATCAATGTATTTTATTTAAGACCTTTCAAAATAAGAAACATATATACATCTGGAGTTAGGTGCAGTCTAATGAAATGTGCAATTGAGAGCTGGACCGTATGAACGCTAAGGGGAGGTGCTAAGCTTCTAGAACAATGGTTTTATATGCAATAGATTCACATTAGTGGCCTTTGTTAGATGAAATAAGTTAATTGCTCATTTGGAAGAATATCTTCCCTTCCTTGCCCTGTAATTAATCCAGCTCTCTTGAAAGAGTTTTGATTGAATTATTCCTTTTAAGAGTCAGCAAACCAAAGGCTGCTGTATTATTCATGTCTTAGATGATATGTTTCTTATTTATCCAGTCAAGTAAAAATGATTATTTATGCTGTCTTAAAATCTGTTTCTGAATATCTCAAAGTATTTCAGACATTATTTAAGAATTTATTGCACAGGTATTAAAACTGCTGAATTATAAAGCAGTGTATTATACCCAAGTTCAAATCAACCCAAACCTATTGTATTCTATCTACCACATATGCAATTCAATTTTTATTTGATTGTACATAGTTGTTTGTCCCAGAGGGGAATAAAAGCGATGGTTACATTTATTTTTATTTTTTGTTTTCTAATATGAAGAGAAAGAAAGTTGGATACATCTTTCAAGGTTATTCTGCGTCAGTAGCAGATCCTGAATATTCACATTTCTTAATTTCCAACTTGCTGCAATAGCCATCAGGCCATTTTTACTACTTCATAAACTGTAGATCTTTTAGGGTGATTTCTTTTTCTATAGTTAAAATCTGAAGGAAAAAACCTTATGGATTTTTATATAAGAAACATGCCCTTTATTTAAAAATGAATGATCAAAATGATGCATTATTATATATTTGCTCTACTTCTAAAATTTGGTTTCCATTTTGAAGAGTTAATGGTCATGACAAGTAGGTGTCTTCTATTAAAGAGACATATTTTAAGTTCTAAGGTTTGCTATTCTGTTTCCATCTGTTGTATCTGGAGTTCAGTTTATTGGTGACACTTAGGTGGAAAGCTGTTGAATCAAACACGTAGTAGCTGATTTTCCTGCACCAGAAAAGACTTATTAATTTTTACAAGGTTGTTTGCTGTATGATAGTTTGCCTTGTGGGCAGCTTAGAGCTATTTATAGTGAGACTGTTGAAAATAGTTAATGCTTTGTTATGAGTTGTTTTAAAATTTACAATGCTGATAGGAATTTCAGAGGTGTTAAAAAACATCAGCATTTGTATCAGTGTGGTGCTCATTTGTGCATAATCTTATATTGACATACCTAAGTCCATAAGATTGTCAATAAAATTGGTATTGAGAAGCAATAATAGAGTCTTAAAAGAGTTAACTTTGAAAATGATATCTGCTCTAATCTTTTTCGTAGCTTTCCAAGGCAGTGCTCCAGTGATCTAAGGACCTGTCACTGGGCCCCACTTCTTAAAGATCCCGCCACCTCTCATATCACACTAGGGACTAAACCTTGGGGGAAAAACCAAATCTGAATCATAGCACCATCCTTACTATAATATCCTTCATCACAAAATTTATAGTTTATTTTTCAGATTTATTGAAATATAATTGACAAAATTGTCAAGATATATAAAGTGATGCTTTGATACACACACACACACACACACACACACACACACCATGGAATGATTATCAAGATGAAGCTAATTAACATATCCATCAACTCACACAGTTATTTTTTGAAATGAGAACATGTAAGATCTACTCTTAGCAGATTTCAAGTATATAATACATTATTATTAACTATAGTCACCATGCTGTACATTAGATTCCCAGAACTTATTCATCTTATAAATAAAAGTTTATATCATTCAACGAACATCTCTTTATTTCTGTCCCTTCTCAGACCCTGGCAACCTCTGTCCTACTCTCTGTTCTATGAGTTTTACATGTTTAGATTGTACATATAAGTGAAATCATGCAATATTTGTCATTCTGTGTCTGGCATATTTCACTTAGTATGATGTCCTCTAGGTTCATCAATTTCCACAAATGGAAGTATCTCCTTTTTAAAGGTTATATATACATATATATATATATGTACACACACACACACACACACCATATTTTCTTTATTGATTCATCTGATTCATCTGTCACTGGACTCTTAAATTGTTTCTGTTTTGACTTTTTTTTTGTGGTCCTGGAGATTGAACCCAGGGGTATTGTACCTCTGAGCTACACCCCAGACCTATTTTATTTTTTATTTTGAAACAGGGTCTTGCTAAGTTACTGAGGGTCTCGCTAAGTTGCTGAGGCTGTCCTTGAACCTGTGATCCTCCTGTCTCAGCCTCCCAAGTACTGGGATTACAGGTGTGTGCCACCACACCCAGCTTGAGTATTGTGAATAAGGGAATGAACACAGAAGTGCAGATATCTCTCCAATATACTGATTTGATTTATTTTGGATATATACTCAGAAGTGGAATTACTGGTTCATATGGTAATTTTCTTTTTCTCTTTTCTTTTCTTTTCTTTTCTTTTCTTTTCTTTTCTTTTCTTTCCTTTCCTTTCCTTTCCTTTCCTTTCCTTTCCTTTCCTTTCCTTTCCTTTTCTTTTCTTTTCTTTTCTTCTTTTTTTGTGGTGCTGGGAATGGAACCCAGGACCTTGTGCATGCTAGGAAGTGCTCTACCACTGAGCTATGCCCCTAGCTTCCTTATTTAATTTTGTGAGGAACCACCATACTGTTTTTCATAATGACTATATTAATTTATATTCCCACCGACAATGTGCAAGGATTCCCTTTTCTGCTCACCCTCGCCAGCACTTATCTTTTGAATTTTTGGTAGTAGCCATCCCGACAGGTGTAAAGTGATGTCTCATTGTGCTTTTGATTTGCATTTCCCTCATAATTAATGATGTTGAGTACCTTTTCATATACCTCTTGCCCACGTATATGTCTTCCTTGGAAACATGTCTATTTAGGCCCTTTGCCCATGTTTTAATTGGGTTATTTGGTTATTTTTCTATGATAGCAATTATTTATTTTGGATATTAACCCCTTATTACATATATGATATGCAAATTATGCAAATATTTTCTCCCATTTTATGGGTTGCCTCTTTACTTTGTTGATTGTTTCCTTTGCTGTGCATAAACTTTTTGTTTCAGTGTGGTCTCAGTTTCAGCTCACTTAATTCATTTTTGCTTTTGTATTCTGTTCTTTTTGTGTCATATCCAAAAAATAATGGCCAACATCAATGCCATAGAGCTTCCCTCCTAGGTTTTCATGTAGGAGTTTTATGGTTTCAGAACTTACGTTTAAACCTTTAATGAAATTCCAGTTGATTTTTGCATATAGGGTAAATAAGGATAAAATTTCATTTTTTTTTGCATGTGAATATCTAGTTTTCCCAATCCCATTTATTGATGAGACTATCCTTTCCCACATTGTGGATTTTTGGCACCTTCATTGAAGATTAGTTGATTATGTATGTATGGGTCTATTTCTGGGCTTTCTGTTGTGTATCCTTGGTATCTGATTCTATGTGTCTGCTTTTATGCCATTGCCATACTGTTTTGGTTACTGTAGCTTTCGAATATAATTTGAAATCAGGAAGTGTGATGCCTCCAAGCTTTGTTCTTGTACAAAATTACTTTAGTTGTTGGGGGTCTTTTGTGGTTCCATATGAATTTTAGATTGCTTTTTCTATTTTAATGAAAAATGCCACTGGAATTTTGATAATTTTGTCATTGGAATAGGTATTGCATTGAGTCTATAGATTGTTTTAGGTAGTATGGACATTTCAACAATATTGATTCTTTTGATTCATGACCATGGAATATCTATTCATTTCTGTCTTTTTTCCCCCAATTTCTTTTATCAATGATTGATAGTTTTCAGTATACAAATTGTTTACCTCCTTGATTGAATTGACTCCTAAGTATTTTATCTTCATTATTATAAATGAGATTGTTTTCTTGATTTCTGTTTTCAATTGTTCATTGTTAGTGTATAGCAATGCTTTCACAGGCTGATTTTGTATCCTGTAACTTTATTGAAGTCATTTATTAGTTCCAACAGTTCTTTTGGTAATTTCTTTAGTGTTTTCTATATATAAGATAATTTCATCTGTAAGCAAAGACAATTTAATTTCTTCCTTTCTAATTTGGATGACTTTTATTTCTTTTCTTACCTAATTGTTCTGGCTAGGACTTCTAGCTTTATGTTGAATAGAAGTGGCAAGAGTGGACATCTTTGTCTTGTTGGCTTTTTACCACTAAGGAAATGTTAATTGTGGGTTTCTGATATATGGATTTTATTGTGTTAAATAATATTCCTCTATATCTAGTTTGTTGAGAATTTTTTTTATCATGAAAGGGTGTTGAATTTGGTGGGTGTTTTTTCTGCATCCATTGAGATGTTTATATGATTTTTGTTCTTTATTTTGTTAATGTGGTACATTTATTGATTTGTATATATTGAACATCCTTTTATCCCAGGGATAAATTTCATTTGGTCATGGCATATGATCCTTTTAATATGCTGTTGAATTCAGTTTGCTAGTGTTTTTTTGAGTAGCTTTACACCTATGTTTATAAAGGCCTGTAATTTTCTTTACTTGTAGTTTCTTTGGCTATATTAAGATAATGCTGGCCTTGTAAAATGAGTTTGGAAATAGTCCCTCCTCTTCATTTTTTTTGGAAGAGTTTGAGAAGGATTTGTATTAATTCTTTTTTTTATACTTTATTTTGAAACCGGGTCTCACGAAGTTGCGGAGGGCCTCACTAAGGAGAGAGAGAGAGAGAGAGAGAGAGAGAGAGAGAGAGAGACAGGGAGAGAGAGAGTGAGAGAGCGAGAGAGTGAGAGAGCTGAGGCTGGCTGCGAACCCAGATCCTCCGGTCTCCGCCTCCAAAGTACTGGGATTACAAACGTGTGCCACCACGCCCGGCTGTATTAATTCTTTAAATATGTTTTAGAATTCAGGCCATCATGTCCTAGGCTTTTGTTTGATGGGAGATTTTTAATTATTTATTCAGTCAGAATAAATAATTAAATAATTATTTAATTATTTAATTGTTTAATTATTTATTAATAATTAACCGGGGATTGAACGCAGGGGCATTCTACCTCTGCACTACGCCCCCGGCCCTATTTTTTATACTTTATTTTGAAACCAGGTCTCACGAAGTTGCGGAGGGCCTCACTAGGGAGAGAGAGAGAGAGAGAGAGAGAGAGAGAGAGAGGAGGTAAACAATTTGTATACTGAAAACTATCAATCATTGATAAAAGAAATTGGGGGAAAAAAGACAGAAATGAATAGATTTTTTGATTTTTCATTTCTGATTTTTTTATTTGAATCTTCATTCATTTTTTTCAGTCTAGCTAATGGTTTGTCACTTTTGTTTATCTTTTCAATTATAGTTTATTTTGAAGCTTCTTTTTCATGTGAAAGAACAGGTTTCTGCACATATTGCATTTTTGCAGATCACATATTTCAGCAGTTGTAGAAATTGTTCTCACATTGCCTTGCCACAAGCCAGAGAGACTAGATCAAATATGAAGACAGCTGAGACTCAGGTTTGGGATGTTGAAGAAGAGTAAGAATGTAGTATGTTAGCCCTGAAGTGCTCACTGTGACTTGGCCAAACTGGTCACGAGCCATCTGGTATTAGTTTGCCAGTTAGGAGGAAAATAATTAGCTTTTATATAATTTCTCATGCTCCAAATGTGATAGCAGTAGAAATATTTATGCTGAAATACATCTAGTGAGGGGAAATGTCACCAGAAGATGGAGCAGTATTGCTGGTTTGCTCCACATTTTGTGATGTAGGGGGTATGTGTATACGTATAGTTGTACTTCCACACACTCTGGTTTCAAACAACCAAAAATGTGAATTAACATTTTTCAGAGTTAATATTACATTTTGGATTGGATCTCTTTGAATTTTTATAGTGTAAATAGCTTTTCTTTTTTCCCCCTATGGTCAACTGATATGTGTACTTATTGCCCAAATAAACTACATTGATCTTAACAATTTTAGTATCACTTATAGGATTCTTAGCAAGATGCTACAATATCAACCTGTGATGTATATTGCGTTCCTCTTTTTTTTTTTGCGGTACTGGGGTTGAGCCCAGGGGCATTCTACCACCCAGCGACACCCCCAGCCTGATTTTTTATTCTTTATTTTGAAACAGAGTCTAAGTTGCAGAGGGTCTCACTAAGTAGCTGAGGCTGCCACCAACCCAGATCCTCCTGTCTCAACCTCCCAAGTACTGGGATTACAAGCACGTGCCACCATGCCCGGCACATTCCTCTTTTTAAAATTGTAATTTTACAAACCTCATTTAAAAATTTTATTGTAGCATACAGTGTTAATAGATGCTAATATTCTCTTTAAAAATGCTGCTCATATTATTATAGCATCTGGTAGCATCATAGTTCAGTATTTATCATCTACTCCATTATAAAACCTTTGTTCCAAAAGAGCTGTATGAGCCTATTAGATATATACACAATTAAGTAGGTAATGATCTGTGGCTGCATCCATATAGCTTCAACCGCTAACCTGTGGCTGATTTTCCAAGTGTGGTGCTGATTGTTGATAGGAAATAGATTATGGGATGGAACTGTTTAGATTATTTTGAGGGTTTTTTTTTTGTACTTTGAAGTTTAAGTTGCATGTTTTGTTTTAATCTTACTTTTTGCTAAATGAAGAAATTATAATGTAGTAGTCCACCCTTATCTGCAGTTTTACTTTCCAAGGTTTCAGTTACGTGTGGTCAGCCATGGCCTGAAAATATTAAATGGAAAATTCCAGCAATAAATAATGCATAAGCTTTAAATTGCTCAGCATTCTGAGTATCGTGATGAAATCTCACAGCATCCTGCTTTGTTCTGCTCAAGATGTGACTCATTCCTTTGTTCAACATATCCACGCTGTGTACTCCACCAGCCTGTTAGTCACTTCATAGTTGTCTAGGTTCTCAGATTGACTGTCACAGCATCACAGTGCTTGTGTTTACATAACCCTTACTTTACTTAATAATGGCCCCCAAACACAAAAGTAGCAATGCTGGCAATTCAAATATGACAAAGAGAAGCTGTAAAGTGCTTTTGTTAAAAGGTGAAATAATAAGACCTATGGTAAGGATGAATCTTCTATGACATCATGAAGAAGGAAGAAGAAATTCGTGCTGTTTTGCTGTTGTACCTCAAACTGCAAAAATGATGGCCACCGTGTGTAGTGAGTGCTTAGTTAAGTTGAAAGAGGTATTAAATTATAGAGTTTGGTACTATCCAAGGTTTCAGGCATTCACTGGGGGTCTTGGAATATATCCCTCCTGAATAAGGGAGACTACTGTATTTTCTCCTTTGGATTTAGTTATTGGTACTTATCTCTGTTGTACTAAGTTCTCCATCCAAACATTGGGAGTTATTGAGGCTCTTCTTGGTTCTTATGTTTGTGCAGAATGAAATGGTCCACTACATGTGTCACTGATGATAACTGTACATTTATGTCTTCCTTCTAAATTTATATTTATAATATTGAAGATAATTGAATTTTGGTCATTTTCCCCAACTTCAATGTGAGTGTCATTGAGAATAGTTAGCTACTTTTGACAATTTCAATAATGACCATATGTGAATTTAGAGAAGCTAAATGTGGGAAATTATTCTGGTGA
Source organism: Glis glis (assembly GCA_004027185.1). Taxonomy (NCBI): domain Eukaryota; kingdom Metazoa; phylum Chordata; class Mammalia; order Rodentia; family Gliridae; genus Glis; species Glis glis. The sequence continues at coordinate 1,408 of PVJS01008229.1, read as the reverse complement.
ATCTCCAAGTTTTGGAGTTTGTCAACTTTTGAGCCCAAGTTGAAGGCTCATACTTTAGGATAAAGGCATTATTTCTTACTTTGGATTGAAACAGAAAGTCCTGTGATGTGTCATATGAATAAAGAGAACTTTTGGTAAGTAGTAGTGTGCATTTGTTGAGAAAAAATGGACAAAAAGTTTTAGCTTACCTTTTGCCCAATGTAATAAAAAACATACATCTATTTGTATATACAAACATACATTGAACTCTTAGACTAAAACACTATTGGTAATACTGAAGGACATAGCTCATTGTGTTTTCAGGAAAAGTAGATGATACTGCTAATATTTTTATGACATTTGACATTAAAACATTTATTTTGAAGACAAACTGGAGTAATAAAACTTTAGAATAATAAAAAAGTTAAGATATGTATATAAAGATTGTAGAAGGTGAAGTGCATGTTACCTAGGATGTCTCTGAAAATGGTAAGTTCATATCAGAGGAATTATAGATACCAGAAGTAATATATAGCTTGTGATTTTTAATGAAAAATATGATCGGCATTTCTTATTTGCTACATCTTACTGTAAACTTGCTCCCAAATTGCTGAAATTAGGACAGTGCTAAGGATTTATTTCATTATATCATATTATAAGCAATTAAAGTTTTCTTCATAAGGGATAACCATGTTTGGAAAAACCATAAATAATTTTTTATCTAGTCGTCTGGTGGAGGCGGTGCCATTCCTGCTGTATGACAGGGTCGCAGCTGGGAAGAGAATTCTGCAGGGCTGGAAGACTCTGGCAAAACCAAAGCCATTATGCCTTGTGATGTTTACTATGACTATAATAATGTTAATGACCTAGTGGGGAAATTCGGAGTCTGTTGTAGGGGATTGCTGTCTTGAAGCAACCCAGGATTTAAATGAGAATATGACTGGAAAAATGCATTAAGATCTGTACTGGAAATGAGACTAAAAGAAATATGATGTATAGGATTAACAGAAACATGACTAATAAGGAACTCTTTGAGAAACTATGGAGTAAGGAATTGTTTGCTCCTATGATTACACCACCAAGTCAGCTTGTTGCACAAAGGTTAAACAGTAAAGGAGGTTTTAAACAAGTTGTACCCACTGTACAGAGCCCTCCATATGTTGCTTATAAAATTGGAGGACGATTATGGTACCCCCCCAAGAGGAGCTAGTGCTAAGGCATATACATTTCCCCCTCCTACTGATCCTCCACTTCCTTACACAGGAATTTATGATGAAGATGGAAGGCATATAGTAAGCATTGATGGAAAATGGGTAGATGTCAGAACTCTTTTTACAAAGGCTGGCTAGAAGGCTAAAGTGCTCCTATTGTATACTGGATTATGAGAAGTAATGTTTGTGGGTTTTATGGGCTAAGTGGTTAGACTAGA
>PVJS01008228.1:0-53767 GCA_004027185.1 Glis glis | reverse complement strand
CCAACCTAGGTGTCCATCAACAGATGAATGTATTACAAAATTATGGGATATACACACAATAGAATTCTACTCAGCAATTAAGAAGAACAAAATTATGTCACTTGCAGGAAAATTGATGGACTTGGAGAACATGATGTTAAGTGAGATTAACCAGTCCCAGAAAGTGAAGGATCATATATTTTCTCTCATATGTGGAAGCTAGGGAGTAATTGGGGTAAAAGTGGGACTTTAGATAATGGAGGAGAAACTCCAGTGGAGCAAGGGAGGTGGTCCAAGAATGGGGGAGAGGGAGAATTAATGAGGGAATCACTTCCACTGACATATGTGAGAATACCAATGCCGATATCAATATCCTGTCTGGGGAAAGGGGGATAGTAGGGAGGGAGTTAAGGGAAAACTAACCAAGTTCTGTGTAAATGTATGTCACTATCACTGTGAACTACATTATGATGTAAAAATATAATGCATTGATAAAATACAAAAATAAATATTTAATAGTTACATAGGCAATTTTCCAATTGAAATGCTGGGAGCAAAAAATTGATTTAGGATCAATTTTGAAATGATTCGTCTTCCATGTGGAATAAGTTCCTCAGTAATAGCTTACTATTGGCTCCTGGATGCACTTTATACATTAATTCTGTTAAAATAGTACTAATTATTTTTCTAGCATGACATGTTCTTCCAAGCCTACGGTGGTTTCTTTTTTCTATGCAGATTCTTTCTGTTTCATTTTTACAGAAAACAGGTTGTCTTTTTAATTTTTCTCCTTGGCGTTTAATCTCCTCACACTTTCATCGAATATGTAAGTTGGTCATGAAGTCTTTGGTTTCAGAAATTGCATTTATCAGCTAAAATTTTATTTTATAATCAGTAACTCACTCAAAATTATTGGTCTTTCATTTTAATAAGCAGCATTAAAGTGCTACTAATGTGGATTTCTGCGATTTCACAACTATTAGTAAATGTGAAAAAATTTAGTTTTCACTACTTCAAATTGTATATATATTTTATTTAAATTTACTTTCAATATTCACAATAAGGACAAGGAGGGGGAGGAGGAGAGCTTGTGAAAAAAAGGACAAAAAATTTTAAAACTCATTAAAGGACATGTTCTGTTTTGCCTGTTAGCTTTCGTGAATCAGGCTTTATGGTGTTTTTTAGTCAACTTGATTTGCCACCTGAGAACAGTTAGAAATGAAGCTCTTCCTCCCTGTCATGCAATCCCTAGAGGATCATTTAGTCCATTCAGTCCAAAGTGTAAATTCACCATTCTTTTATTTCTAGCCATCTACCCTGTACTGAAGAGGCGAGCAATTTGACTTCACCTAAACTTAGTATTGTGCTTCTACTGGAAAGGAATGGGATGTACATGCCTAGTATAAAACTTTTACAAAAGAGAAAAAGATTTTAATTAAAAAACAACTTTCACACCAGAGCTTGCATCAAATCCATTTTCTGGAGTTATTAACAGTTATTGATACAAATGCCAGCTCCAAATTGCTATGGTAGATGATCATTTGATTTTGCATTCTGATCATATCTTCCATTTCTATTTGAAAAGATTTGAACCATTCAGGATCTAGTTTATAAAGCATTTTTTATCTTACACTTACAAGCTGAAGCCCATAATGATATAAGTGAGGACTTGAAATTGCTTTATACTAATGTCTAATCCGTGGAAGGGTACTTTCTTTTACTTTCTCTTTGAAATGCAGAACCTCATTGAGATGCATAATTGTTACCGGCTCCTTCTTAGCAAAGGGACATGAGACTACCATTATATTGGGAAGCTCACAATAAATTAAGGACTTTGGGAAATAGTAGTTTTTCTATCAACCACCAGGACTGTACCCATTCTTACCTTCTCCTTTAGAGGTTTTCTCTGTTGATGTTTATAAGCGGTTTGCTTCACAGTAAAGATGTTTTTATAGATAGAAACCTGCATGTTTATGCTCATTTTAAACTATATGACAGATATCACTCTGAAATCAAAGCTTTTTGAATCATAAATTGGGATAAACTTAATTATCTACTTCAAGAAAGTGTGATAGCAAAAGTACTGCAAAAACACTTTGTCACAGAGACTGGAGAAGTCATTGAGTCTCTATACACAGCCCTTGCATCTTAAGTAACACTCATAAGTTTTGAAGCAAAAAGTAATATCTGCTGTAGAAGTTATTCAAAATAACAGGCTAAAGTAGAATCATGTCAGCTGAAAGCGACAACACACATGTGTAATCCCAGTCTTGGAAGGATGAGACAGGAGGATCACAGTTTCAAGGCCAGCATGTGATAACTTATTGAGACCCTATTTAAAAAAAATTAGGGCTGGGAGTGTAGATCAGAAGTAGAATATCGCTGGATTCAATCAAAAGAAAGAAAAAGGAAGGAAGGAAGGAAGGAAGGAAGAAAGGAAGGAAGGAAGGAAGTCATTAGTGGCCCACAAGACACATTTTATTTGTGGCACAGTTATCTAAAAAGAATTAGTATAGGTTGGTGCAGTTGGAGAAGACATCTTGTAATAGTAGAAAAAATTCTATGAGTACAGATGAAGAATAAATTCATAGAGAAAAACAGAAAGATATTTTGTTCTGTTAGTTTCTTGATGGTAGAAGATATATCTGTTTACTATTATGTGCCAAGCATCTACCACAAAGATTGGCTGGATGATTTTGAAGAAAGTTTGGGAAACACAAGAAAAATTATGGAGTGTGCAGGAAAAGATAAAACTTGACCTATGTTCTTTGGCCGGACCGCGCTGGCCACTACTGGCATTGCAACTTCCACATGCCACCAGCAGAGAAGCCAGAGACCTGTTGTGAGTTCAATTGCAGGTCAGCAGAGACAAAAGCAAGCAGCAGCTCCTCTACACTCAAGACACCAAACGGCGGCGGCGACAGCGGCTGCAGTGGCGCCATCTTGGCAGGACTTTGCCAGTGGCTACCAGCATTGTGGCTCCTACACAAGTCCAGCGGAGAAGCCAGCAACCTGCTGTGAATCCAGCAGCTGCAGAATAGCATCAGTGAAGGCAAACAGCGACTCGCTCCACGCACGACACAGACCCGAACTGCTATGTTGTCAGAAGCAGCAGCAGCGCCATCTTGATCAGACCGCGCCAACAGCTACTGGCATTGCGGCTTCTGTAGGCCACCAACAAAGAAGCCAGGGAGCTCCTCTAAAACCAGCACTGCGAGCATCAGCGACAAAGGCAAGCAGCAGTTTGATCCACACTCAGCAGAGTCCCCAGGGCCCGGAAGCCTGACCAGAGCCTGCAGCAGCAACTGAGCCCCTCCCTCCCCCGCCCAGAGATTAAGAGCAGCACTCAACAAGACCGTAAGTCAATGAGCTGCCTCAGGGGGAGACCACCCAGCATGGCTACAGGGACTCGTGGGGTCTGGGACAGTGTGGATTGCCCAGGCGGAGGTGGGAGTGGGGGCTGCTGTGGGACGTGGTAGACGCATGGATAAGCAGACAGTCCCTAGCAACATTTGAGTGGGACAGAATTGCAGCACGCGGGTCGCAGCACCCTTGTAGAGTCCCCAGGGATCACCACAGGACATACAGTTGTGGTACCTGGGGAAAATTGGACCAAACCAGCCCTCTCTGTGGAAAACGTGGAGTTCCGGGTTTGCACAGAATCGGGGCAAGGCGACACCCGCTGCTTCCGTAGGCAAAGAGACACAAGCCCAGGGCCCCCTACTGGTGACACCTGCCATAGGTGTAGATAGAGAGAGACATAGGGACAGCCCAAGTAGAGATCATGGAGACCCACGCTTGCGGTGAGAGGGACAATAGCCGCACTGGTCGCTCGCACAGGTAGTGAGAGGCACCAGGCAAGGGTTCCAATCACTGAAGGAAACCAAGAATTGGGCCTACAAATGGACATTATACTGAGCAAGTGGGAATAACCATTCAGGAAAGGCTATTCACCTTTAAGGCTCACCTAGTAGCAACTATCTACCTCCAGGATAAGAAACCATAAAGGGAGAGGGATTAGACATAGGATACCTACAGAGTGAAAGAGAGAGAGAGAACTACCAAAAGCAACAAAGATATAAACATAAGAAACCTGAAATCATGAAAAGAAAGAATAGCAAAGAAACAATGAGCCTCCACAATCCCACAACAACAGAACCCGCCAACTCAGAAGTGCAAAGATTGCCAGAAGGACAATTCAGAACTTCAATAGAGGAATTGATACAGGATTTCTGAAAAGAATTCAGAGAGAGCCTGATAGAAGTGATGGATCAAATAAGCAGGAATAAAAAAGAAGCACTGAAGGAAGTGAAGGATGCAATAAATGAAATGAAGGCATCAATACAGACCATCTACAATAGACTAGAGCACATGGAAGACAGAATCTTACTCTTAGAAGATGACCTCTCCAAAAATGAACACATAGTATATAAATTAGAAAAAACAATTCGACAGCATGAATGGGACACTGAAGAGATCTCAGCCAGTCTTAAAAGAGCAAACCTAAGAATAATAGGCATAGAAGAGGGATTAGAAGCTGAAACTAAAGGATTCAATAATCTATTCAGAGAAGTAATATTAGAAAATTTTCCAAACATAGAAAGAGAGGTTGATACACAGGTATAGGAAACATATAGAACCCCAATAGACAGGATCAGAGAAGAGGTTCACCACACCACATAATAATCAAACTGACCAATGTAGAGGCCAAGGAGAGAATCTTAAAGGCAGCGAGAGTAAAAGAACAAGTACATTCAGAGGCAAACCAGTAAGAATCACTCCCGACCTTCCAAACCAAGTCATGAAAGCCAGGAAGACCTGGAGCGACATATTCCAAACTCTGAAAGAAAACAACTTCCAGGCAAGATTTGTCTACCCAGCAAAGATATTTATCAAATTTGATGGAGAAATAAAATCTTCCATGACAAACAGAAGCTGAAAGACTTTATGTGTTCCAAACCAGCACTAGAGAAAATGCTCAAAGAGATTAATCACAAGGAAGAAATAATAAGGAAACGACAGAACCAGAGAAACAGTGATTTCTATCAAACAAACAACTAGGCAAAGAACAAACATTACTTCAAACAGAAATTAAAACTCAAAATGTTAGGAATGAAAACCCATCTTTCAATAATAACGCTGAATATAAATGGCCTCAACTCCCCAATCAAAAGACATAAATTGGCAAAATGGATTAAAAATCACATTCCATCTATATGCTGCCTGCAAGAAACACACCTTACAAGTAAAGATACACACAAACTAAAAGTGAAGAAGTGGAGCAAGGTAATCCACGCTAACAGAACTCGAAAACAAGCAGGAGTAGCAATTATGATATCAGACAAAGTAGACTTCAAACCTAAACTTACCAGAAGAGACAAAGAAGGTCATTTCTTACTGGTAAAAGGAACAATCCAGCAAGAGGATATAACAATAGCCAACATTTATGCCCCAAACATAGGTGCAACCACTTTCATAAAATAAACTCTTCACAACATTAAATCACACATACATTCCAATACAATAATATTGGGAGACTTCAAAACACCTCTCACACCACCAGATCGATCTTCAAGACAAAAGGTCAATAAAGATGCCTCAGACCTAAGGAACACCATAAGCCAAATGGACCTAGGAGACACATACAGAATATTCCACCCAACTACAGCTGAATTCATATTTTTTTTCATTTGCTCATGGAACTTTCTATAAAATAGATCATATCCTAGACCACAAAGTGAGTACTAGCAAGTTAAAAAAATGGGACATAATCCCCTGCATCTTTTCAGACCATAATGGAATGAAACTAGAAATCAACTATTAAAAGACACAGAGACACCTCATAAACACGTGGAGACTGAATACCACACTGCTGAATGAGGAATGGGTAAAAGAAGAAATAAGGGGAGAAATTAAGAAATTCCTAGAAACAAATGAAAACAGAGACACAACATATCAAAATCTCTGGGACACCCTGAAGGCAGTATTAAGAGGAAAATTCATAGCACTGAGTGTCCACATAAGAACAGAAAATCACCAAATAAATAACCTAATGACACACCTCAAAGCTCTTGAAAAACAGGAACAGTCTAACCCCAAAGCTAGTAGAAGACAGGAAATTATTAAAATCAGAGCAGAAATCAACGAAGTAGAGAATAAAAAAAATACAAAAAATCAACAAAACCAAAAGCTGGTTCCTTGAAAAAAATAAACAAGATAGGTAAACCACTAGCCAACGTAACCAAAGGAAAGAGAGAATCAACCCAAGTTACTAAAATAAGAGATGAAAAAGATGATATTATCACCGACAGCACAGAAATCCAGAGGATAATCAGAAACTACTTTGAAAAACTATACTCCAACAAAATGGAAAACCTAGAAGAAATTGACAAATTTCTAGACACGTACAAACTTCCTAAGTTGAATCAAGAAGACATAAAAAATTTAAATCGACCAATAGCAATTAATGAGATTGAAGCAGCAATAAAGAGCCTACCATCCAAGAAAAGCCCAGGTCCAGATGGTTTCCCAGGTGAATTTTATAAAACCTTTACAGAAGAACTAATCCCAATACTCCTCAATCTATTCCGTGAAATAGAAAGAAATGGGACTCTCCCAAACACATTCTATGAAGCCAACATCACACTAATACCAAAATCAAACAAAGACAGCTCAAGAAAAGAAAACTACAGACCTATATCGTTGATGAACTTAGACGCAAAACTTCTAAACAAAATACTAGCAACGCGCATTCAAAAACACATCACGAAAATCATACATCATGACCAAGTTGGGTTCATCCCAGGAATGCAAGGCTGGTTCAACATACGAAAACCAATCCATGTAATCCACCACATAAACAGAACTAAAGACAAAAATCACATGATCATTTCAATAGATGCTGAAAAAGCATTTGACAAAATCCAACATCCATTCATGATAAGAACACTGCAGAGAATTGGAATAGAAGGAACATACCTCAACATCATAAAGGCAATATACAATAGACCCACAGCCAACATCATACTGAATAGGGAAAAATTTCGAGAGTTCCCTTTAAAAATAGGAACAAGATGAGGATGTCCGTTGTCACCACTCCTTTTCAATACAGTACTCGAGACTCTAGCCAGAGCAATAAGTCTAGAGAAGAAAATAAAAGGAGAACAAATAGGAAAAGAGAAATTGAAACTATCTCTGTTTGCAGATGACATGATATTATACTTAGAAGATCCAACAAACTCAACTAAAAGGCTCATAGAACTGATCAACAAATTCAGAAAAGTGTCTGGATACAAAATCAATCTTAAAAAATCAGAAGCTTTTCTGTATGCCAACCATAAATACACTGAAAAAGAAATCCAGAAGACATTTCCACTCATGATATCCCCCAAAACAATACTTGGGAATAAACCTAACCAAGGAGGTAAAAGACCTCTACAAGGAAAACTATAAAACATTCAAAAAAGAAATTGAAGAAGATCTTAGAAAATGGAAAGATCTACCATGGTCTTGGGTAGGCAGAATAAATATCATCAAAATGGCCATTCTTCCAAAAGTGCTCTACAGATTCAATGCAATACCCATTAAATTACCAAAGTCATTCTTCACTGACATAGAAAAATCTGTCCTTAAATTCATTTGGAACAAAAAAAAAACCCAGAATAGCCAAATTAGTTCTCAGCAACAAGAACCACGCAGGAGGCATCACAATACCTGACTTCAAACTATACTACAAAGCCATAGTAATAAAAACAGCATAGTATTGGCACAAAAGCAGACACATAGACCAATGGAGCAGAATAGAAGACTCCGAAACAAACCCATATACCTACAGCCAATTGATTTTTGACAAAGGGGCTAAAAACACCCACTGGAAAAAAGATAGCCTCTTCAACCAATGATGCTGGCAAAACTGGCTAACTATATGCAGAAAAATAGAAATAAACCCCACTTTCTCACCTTATACAAGAGTCAATTCAAGATGGATCAATGACCTAGAAATCAGACCAGAGACCTTGCAGCTACTCGAAGAGGGCATAGGCCCAATGCTTCAACACATAAGCACAGGTAAAGACTTCCTCAACAAGACCCCAAAGGCACAGGAAATTAAAATGAGGATCAATACATGGGATTGCATTAAACTGAAGAGCTTTTGTGCAGCAAAGGAAACAATCAAGAACCTCAATAGAGAGCCGACAGAATGGGAGAAGATTTTTGCCAGCTACTCCTCTGATAGAGGACTCATATCTAGATTATTCAGAGAACTTAAAAAAATCACCACTAAAAAAAAAACAAATAACCCAATCAAAAAATGGGCAAGTGAACTAAATAGACACTTCACAGAAGAAGAAATACAAATGGCCCATAAATGTATGAAAAAATGTTCAACATCATTAGCAATTAGAGAGATGCAAATCAAAACTACCCTGAGATTTCACCTAACCCCAATTAGAATGGCAATCATTAAAAACACAAACAACAACATGTGCTGTCGAGGATGTGGAGAAGCAGAAACTCTAATACACTGTTGGTGGGATTGCAAATTAGTGCAACCACTTTGGAAAACAGTGTGGAGGATCCTCAGAAGAATGGGAATGAACCTACCGTATGACCCAACAATACCACTTCTAGGCATCTACCCAAAAGAACTGAAACCAAACTACCAGACTAATGCATGTATATCTATGTTTATAGCTGCAAAATTCACAATTGCCAAACTATGGAACCAGCCAAGGTGTCCATCGACAGATGAATGGATCACAAAACTCTGGGATATGTACACAATGGAATTTTATGCAGCCATAAAGAAGAACAAAATTACATCATCTGTAGGGAAATGGAGGGCACTGGAGAACATTGTGCTAAGCAAGATTAGTAAATCTCAAAGAGTGAAAAGTCAGATGTTCTCCCTAATATGTGGAAGCTAGGGAGAATGGGACTTAGAAGGAACTCCAGACAAAGAAGGAGAAAACTTTAGTTGAACAAAGAAGGTGACCTGAGGGAGATGGGAGGGGAGAAGAGGGAAATACACTAATGCACATGATGTATATAAACAAACTTATCAGAGTCAATCACTATGCTGACCAGGGAAAGGAGGGATGGAGGAGGGAATGGGGTGGGATTGGAGGGAGGGCTAAATGAGCAATGTGTGCATGCATGCTTCTGATACGCTGACACTTACCAAAATATATAACTACAATGCACCAATAAATGTAATAAAAAAACTTGACCTGTGTTAAATGGAAAGTATATTATCGAATGATTAATTTGAATGCAAGAGGTCAATCATGACATAAACTACATAGTAAAAGCTCAAACAGCAATAAAGAGTAATTATAAAGGAATTGAGGAAGAGGTGATTACTGGGTGTCTTTTCAGGGAAGTGATGGGTATGCGAATGTATACCTTTGATTATTTTTCTATTGACTGAGTTATATTGCATATAAGTAAAAATTAAAGTTAGGTTGCAGAAAATTGATAGCTATGAAAATAAATTTTGAGTGTTTTAAAATAAAATTGATTTATTCTCTGTAGAAAAGATGGGCTCAAATTATAATATATTTCTTATAGGACATTAACCAGTTCTATATCTATTAGCAACTCCAGTTCAGTATTTCTGACTTTACATACATAATACACACACATACATTTACATGTGTATTGTATTCTGTTTTCTCCTGAACTGCTTTTATCAGTTCACTGATTCTTTCAATCATCAATTTCATCACTTTGATGAATGCTTGTTTTATATTTAAACAAGAATCATAATTTTGTATTTTTGAAAAATGTACATTAACAGATGATGGATTGTCTGGGGTAGAAGTTTAAAGTCTAGAGATCATGAAAACTGTTAACAAAAAATATTGCCTTCAGTACTCAGGATGTAAGAGGTTAAGCCCCTAGATTTGGGTAATCACCATATTTTGGAAAAGAGTTGAAAAACCTGAGACATCTTGAGAACAAAATCAGGACAGGATTTTTTTCCTTATACTTCCAGAGAAGCTAAAGAAAATGAAAGACCAGCCAGAGGTAAGTTATAGCTCTTGAGCCATTTGAGGAAAAGCAAGTATCTGTTCTCATCTCGGTCTCCTTTCTAGGGCATGATCTGAAACATACAGTCATTATCTCTGCTTTTGCTTTCTATGGTTTCAGTTGCCTGCAGTCCACTCTAGTCCAAAAATCTCAATGTGAAATCCAAAAATAAACAATTCATAAGTTGTGTATTGTGTGCTGCTCTGCGTAGTATGATGAAATCTCCCGTAGTTCTGCTCCATCCTTCCTGAGATGTGAATCATCTCTTTGTCCAGTGTATCCACACTGTATACACTACCTGCTCATTAGTCATAGGTTGACTGCTGCAGTATTGCAGTGTTGTATTCAAGTAACCCTCATTTTAATTAATAATGATCACAGAGCATAAGAGTAGTGTTGTTGGCAATTCAGATATTTTAAGGAAAAACCATAAACTTTTTTATTTAATAGAAAAGTAGGAAGTTCTTTGTGCCAGTATTGGAAAATTGCTCCAGTATTGATTTCCAAAAGGATATAAAAGCAGTCAGAGTCTTGGTGCTGTGGAGGCACTCAGGCAGGGAGAGGCAGCAGCTTGACCTGTTACACTTCAGAGCTCCCCCTCCCCTCTCCTTTGTCCTAATGATTAGCCCATAGTAAGAATGTAGAGGCAATTAAAGCCTTTTAGCCTTAGGAATACATAGAGGCAGTTGGAGCCTTTATCCCTAAAAATTTATAGAAGCAACTAAAAGCCCTGAGATCACAGTGACTCTGCCTGGCATATTTTAAAGTTATGCCTTGCTCTTAGAGGTTACACTCAGCTGCGCTGGCTACAACTAGTGCCTCTGTTTACCTCCTATTCTTTGTGACCCAGCCTCAGTATGAGAAATGTCACTCCATCTGTTACTTCAAAGCACCCATAATTGATAGGCAACCAATACAGCCCAATACAACAGAGGTTAAAAACAAGGTAGATTATTGAACCCTATACTTAGTAAGTGCACTATCTGGAGACAAGAAGGCATCACCTGCCTAAGAAGTAAGTTACTAGCCTGTTGCCTTGGTAACACTGATAAGAACATACCAATAAGAAAACTGTATTTAAGGGCTGGGGTCTCGGGGGGCAGAGTTCCATTTTTGGGCTCTCTAGCATGTCTTCCAGGCACGCTGCTTTTCTTCTCTTTCCTTTCTATTTCCTACTGACTTTGTAATAAAAAATTTGTTTAAGCTGCAACCGAGCTGCCTATTTTAATTTCCCGAATCAACAAATTTCATTTGAATGAAGGAAAAGAGTCCACAGTGCCACTTCCACCATAACATCTTGACCTCTAGGGGTGGACATATAGCTCAGTGATAGAGTGCTTGACTAGTAAGGGCAATAAGGAAAGAAAAAAATGTATGCTGAGATCGCAAATAACTTAGAATAAATCTTCTACCCCTAAAATTGTGAAGAAGAAGAAAAAAAAATTCGTACTAGCTTTGCTGTTGCACCTGAGACTGTAAAAGTTATGGCCACAGCGTGTGATGAGTGCTTGTCATTCACCTCACTTCATCTCAGCACATAGGCATTGCGTCATCTCATGGCATCACATGAAGAGTGAGGAATTGAGAGAGAGAGAGAGACAGAGACAGAGAGACGGGGGGGTGTAGAAAGACCATATTCACATAACTTTAATTAACAGTATTATAATAATTATTCTATTTTATTACTGTTGTTTATCTCTTATGCCTAATTTACAAATTAAACTTTATCATAGATATCTATGGACAGGGGAAAACAACAGTATGCATAGAGTTTGATACTCTATGTTTTTAGGCATCCACTGGGGGTCTTAGAACATATCCCTCCCAGATAAGAGAGGACTACTGTACTCTAGGAAATGGCCCCTAGGTTGCTTAAGTAATCTTTGTCTAGTAACCAGTAGTCTCTTTCTTCTGGGAACATCCCTTACTTCATATTGTACTGGGAGAAATGAGGCCCAGATCTTAGTAGCTGCTTGAATTGTTTACAGATTGGGAGACAGAAACTGATAAACAAAGGTGGAAAAAAATCAGGAGAAAACAAAACAAGAAATAAAAAGAACCCTCTATTCACACCTTGTCAATAAATGAACCATTAACTATACAAGTTGACTTTTAAATATATTGTTGTGATTCAAAGAATGTAAGCAAACTAAGTGTTCAATGAAAACAAAAAGTGATGTAAATTATGACACCCATTCAGTGGACTATTATTTATTCATGAAACGCTATGCTTGTGAAGTTGGTATTTTAACCAACAATCATTTATAGTTTAATTTGTATAGAAGATTATTAAATTTTCAATGAATTTTTTAGTACTAGGGATTGAACCCATGGGCATTCTATTTCCAAGCTATGTCTCCAACTCTTGAAACAAGATCTTGCTAAGTTGCTGAGGGTCTCTCTAAGTTTCTGAATTTGGCCTCAAAGCTGCAATACTCCTGTCTTAGCTCCCCAAGCACTGAAATTATAGGTGTGTGCCATCGCTCCCAACAATTTTCAGATAAAATTTGACCTCAACTAACTAGAACAAATAAAAAATATGGATCTGCTGATTGAGATTTTGTATTTGGACCCAGGAATCTCTATTTATAAATTTCCTCCAGATAATTTTGTTCAGCAGCCAAGTTTTGGCAACATTAGCAAAATTCAGTGGATTCTGATTCACCATAATTTATTTAATAATCTGCGGTCTTCCTGCCTACTGGTACATTTACCATTATAGAGTTCAGATCAACTTGGATGTTTTATAATGGGAACATTTTCAGAGAATTTTGATTCCCAGAGAACTGAGTCACTAGAATGTCAATTACTATTGTGTAGACACATTCTAGTGGCTTAAATTCTAGTGATTCCATGTACATAGAAAAAGGCTAACTTTACATTTTACATCTTAGTGGCCCTGGTCTAAAGGAATAAGTTGGATATATGATGAAGAAGCTTCTCTACTTCCCTGCCCAAGCATGTAAATAATGCTGCCAGTATGCCAGGAACTATTCCAAGCATTTTATACACATTGAGGCATTTAATCACATCACATTATGACAGATCAAAGGATGACAGGCGAGCATAATGTGTCTTTAGCTGCCCCCTCACCTACCCTCCACTGCTTACTCACAGACAAGAATGCCAGCCAAAGTCCCCGTTACCAGACTCAGCATTCCCTCTGCTTTGGCTATTCTGGGAAGACTGTCTCTCTTTTCCACTATTTGTCCTCTTCTTTCTTTCTGCCCAGTTTTCTTCTTTCTAGTTAATGGCTATATGCTCACTGTTGCTAGGTGCTAAGCAGTGAGCCTGCAAGATCTAACATAAGATTTGCAGCGGATCTGGGCTGGAATACTTGATGTATTGTGTACAGAAGAGGAAAGTAAGGCTCAGAGCATCAAAAGGTTCAGAACGAATCCCCAAGTGTGCATCATGGAGAACGTCTGTGTGTGACTTAACAAGTGATACTAATTGCTTTTCAGTGCTTTTCTTAAAATTAAGGACCATGAGCATCTCTGAGCTGGTGATAGAGGATACATTTATATACTTTCCAAGTTCATCCAATTTGGAAAAACATAAGTAGATGCAAGTTATTAGCAAGGTGTTGGTTATTAGTTTACATGAAAGCTTCATGAATGTTCCTTATCTTACTGTGATTTATAACCAACATATATATTACTTACAATATGAAATGCTATCATATATATGATACATATACTATGAATTGAATGAAAATAGGTAAAGAAAAAGGAAAACAAAAACAATACAAAATTCCTATTTAAAATCTGGAGAGAATAATCAATAAAATTGATGATAACCCTAGCATATATTTTAAAAATATACAAGTTCTAATTTTATTTTTCCCCATTCCTTACACCACTGTGGTTGGAACATTAATTTGTCACTAGAACTTCTAATTTTATCATTATAAGATTTGTTGTACCAGGTTATTAATAGTTAAACAGATTTTATTCTTGCTTAATATATTATTTAAGGTGCAAGCTAAACTGCAAAAGTACATTTGTTTAAACATAATATGGGTTGCATTCCTCCCGCAGATTTGGTCCGGAGCTGGGCAAAAGATCTAGAGCAGGTAGGGTAGGAGGTCCTCTGTGTAGATTAGCTCCTTAGTTATTGCCTCTCCCCTGACTTCAGAAAGTGGGAGAAAGGAGTGAGTGTAAGCAGCTTCCTTTCCAAAGAAGTGATCCAAAGGTGCATAGACCACCTCCCCTCACACCCCAGTGGCCACACGACCACAATTGGATGCCAGGGAGGCTGCAAGTTGTAGCTGCTGGATGAGGCACTGGGGGCAAGGGGACTTAGAAAAGCTCATTGGTGATAGGGACTCTACAATCACAATGAGGAGGCAAGAATGGATATTTGAAGACAATTATCAATCTCTATGCCAAGGTCTAAAATCTTTAATACCCTAATGCATATGCTGAATATCTTGGCATTTTGAGTGGGATGGAGGTGGAGATGGAGTGGAGTTTGACATGCAGAATTTTTCAAACTGATCTAGCTTACTCGCTGAAGTGGTTAGGTGTGGATGTGCCAGTGAACTGCAACCTCACCCGAAAACCTCATCCTCGTGATGAATTCAGCATGACTAGGAAGGCTGGCTGTCCACCTGCCAGTGCTTATATACATACACCTTCCTAAGAGTGGAAACAGGTGATGTCACTACCCTTTGTGGCGAAGGGTAATTATTAGTCTTCAAAGTCACATCTGGATCTGCTGTATGACTTTTTTTATTTATGAGGGAATGAGGACAAGGGAGGAAGAATTTATCACAGTCCTTTCAACTCCACACATGTGGGCAGATAAAATTGGACCATGAAAACAGACTCTTAAATATAGAAAAGGTTAACAAATTTAAAATCAATAGTGCCAACTGCCCATTCTATCCAAACTCAAATTGCCCAATCATGCCAGGATGGTTTTGTGGTCAGCAGCTGCTCCTTTAAATTGAACTCGATTGGTGAAAAATGATAATGATGGCTCACTTAAGACTGTGGCAAGGTTGGATTGATTTTATGCCAGATGCTTCATCCAAAGGAATAAAATTAGGTCTCAGGGTGTCATCTTCATGGAACAATGCAGTTTGGAAATCTGAGGAGCCTCAGACTGGGCCTGTATCTCAGATCCCTTTTGAAGCATTCTTCAAGTGTGTGTGTGTGTGTGTGTGTGTGTGTGTGTGTGTGTGTGTGATGTTGTTGGGAATGGAACCCAGGGTCTCACATGTGCTAGGCAAGCACTCTACTACTGACTCACCTGCCCACCTGGCCCATTGTTCAAGTTCTTTAATTAGAAGTAGGATCTATTCTTCACTGGTTCTAATAAAGCAGTGGTTTGTTTCTCATTGTTCATTTTATTCATAAGTGATACTCAGTTTGTGGGGTGTGTGTGTGTGTGTGTGTGTGTGTGTGTGTGTGTTCTCAGTGGCTTTATCCTACTCAAAGATGAAATAACACCAGGAATTGAAATACTTGTGAGATTAGCTATGCTTAGTGTGAAGTTGCCACTTTTACTATTTTATCAAATTCACAGAGTACACAACCAGTGTAATGATTATTTCCCTCCCACACTGACCAAGGTAAGTTAATTACAAACATAGCTTAAAGAAATGTCTTACATTAAGCTCCAGGAAAGAGCAGGGCTTTGCGTTATGAGCAGTGATCAAAGGGCTGCCACACAACGTACAGCTCATGCCGGTGTCCACCTTAGGGAAGCTTTTGGAAGTAGATTGTTATGACTAATGAATGAACAAATGCGGAGTAGTGAAAAAAGTAAAAGTTTAATAAGGAGTAATTGGTGAGGGACCTTAAATATTGGAGGACTGATCTTACCATTGTGGGAAGTGGATTGAATGGTGTTCAAGATCCTTAAATATCCCAAGCTATCACCCTATTTCCTTCTCAATATCATCTCTAAGAAGGGGTCTGCATGGAGCTTCTTTTAGCTAACAGAGTTTATTTCTTCCTATATTTCCAGAGAATTGCTTTATACTAACCCTTTCATAGCTACAATTTTCTTATCTAGGCTTTCATCAGGTTATGATAAGAAAATTTCTTATTTTTAGTTTATGAGCAAAATTTACCTCACATAAAACATCTGAAGCATTATTTAGGTTTATAATGGGAAAAGGAAATATCTGCATCCTAAAGTAATTAATTGGTGTTCTACAGCATGGGGTATCAGAAATGATATATATTTCTTTAGTTCATGATAGGACACAGATAGTTTTTGTTTGGATGAAGGGGGGATGTGGAAAACTATTTGAGGAGATAATGAAGATGTTGAACTTTTGGGAAGGACTCATATAATATGGTTGTGAAGTTTTGTTGTTACAAGTTAGTCTTGAACACAGTAAATTATGCTATCATAGGATCCTCTGGACACCCTGAGTTCAATAATATTTCTTAAGATTCTTTGACTCATTAAACTTTCTCTTCTTCATGTTAACCTTAATAATCATAGACTCCAGGACCTCTGTGAGAGGTGGGGAAATTAGAAGGCTGGTCAGGGACACAGAATGTCTCAAAAATTCTGGATGGGAATGTGCCGGTTCTAGGATATTAATTCATTTTTGTATTTTTTTTCTTGTCTCTGGTCCAAAGCTGAAAATACATGGGTACATTTTGGTAGCCTCAAAACCCAATGTAATCTATTCTAAATAAATAAAAATCAGATAATATTATCGTTGTTTAGGACATCTTCATTCAGAATAACTTTCTGTTTATAAAAAAAATCTCCTAATTTAAAAGATTCCTTTCAAGAGTATTGTCTATACTACTTTTTTTCTTTCCAGAAGACCAAATTATTTCTTTGGAAAGAACCAATTCTCTGTTCATTTGTTCTCAAATCAATACTATATTAAATAAAAGCCATTCTCTTATTATGTTTTAAATAATGAGCCACATTCATAAGCTACAGTTGATAAAATGTTTGTATGGAACACTTGCCTATTTGGCCAATAAAATTTAAATTTAAATATTAAAAAAACTTAAGGTGTAAGGTAGTCATGTAAGTGCTTATATTGGATTGTCTTCTCAGTAACACGATCTTATTCTTGAAAATTAAAAACTTCTTTCTCAACAGTGATAGCGGCAGAATAGACTAATTTTGTGATGAAGTATAGTGACATATTTTCAGATTCAGCATCATTTGCTACTGTTGGAGTCAAAAGCCTCATTTATTCAAGAGCACCATGATTTGTTCCATTGTGCAGCTGAGACAATTTGTGAATGAAACTAGAAAAGACCCACTTGGTACAGCATTATGCTCTTTGCAGGACACTTCTCTGGGTGAACTTAGATTGGCCCAGTTCTCTCCCCTTTTTTGCTCATAGTCCTCAAGAATGACTGTAGAATGTCCTGGGTAGGAAGGAACTAGCGGGAACAGCTTAGGCTCTGCTCCAGTCCTCCCCTAGAAATTGCATCTCTTTCAATGCTTTTGCCCAGTGATTCACATCGCCCTGGAAAAAGTAAGCTGCTTTCTGGAGTCCCTCAGCTGTGGTGCAAGTGAACATGCACATTTGAGATTCCATTGATCTGAGCAGCTTTGATGAGTCTTGGGAACTGGGCTTCAGTGAACCCTAGGCTTCTTTTAAGCCTTGACTTCTATGTAATATACTCGCTTCCTGTGGCTTGTTTGTGTGTGAGCTATTTTGCCAGACTCAGATAAGTTGGGAACCAGTGCACATTGAGCCTACTTCACATTTTTTTAGCATGCTTTGCTATGGTTTTGCTAATGAGTTACCTTTTAAATATTACATGAATTTGTAGATACAAAAATGAAAAAGCTTGCAGAAGACACTCTACATTTGTGTCATCCTTAGTGTTATTTTGTCTTAAAAATAAACTATCATAGCATATAAATTAATGTTTGGATAAAACCTGTCTTATAAACTTAGCTGCATTTCTCTGAAAACTAATATTCCTTTCATCAAATCTAATTAGCAATTTTAAAAGGCTATCAAAACCATCTTATCTTGTATAAAGGATCCAAATTCAAAGGGCAGCTCAAAATCAATTTGGGTTACTCCAAATTATATTTTAGAAATGAGACAGTCAAAGCATTTTTAAAAGAATTTTATGGATAGCCTTAACACTTTGTGAAGTACATTCTTTTATGTTTTCCTCCCTTTTATTTATGATCCTTGGAAGTCACTTGAGTTCTTGCTAAAAGCTGCCATTTTCATTTCTGTAGTTTAATCGCTTACAATTTAATGATTCATAATATTTCACAAAATTCACTTAAGTAGTTTGGCATATATTCTTATTGTAATCATGCTTGTAAAATTAAAGGCAGATTGAGAGCCTTGCAGAATCTGATATAAGCAAGTTCGTTCTTTCTTGTCTAATGACTATGACACTTAGAGTTATATCAACTCTAAATTTTCATTCTAAGTAGATATGTGCTCTTCTCATTATCTCATATTCTTATCCTATGAAATAGAGACATATAAATTATTATTATTTTTTTTTGTGGCACTGGGGATTGAACCCAGGGGCGTTTTACCTCTGTGCTACACCCCCAGCCCTACTTTTTATACTTTATTTTGAAACCGGGTCTCACGAAGTTGCGGAGGGCCTCACTAAGTAGAGAGAGAGAGAGAGAGAGAGAGAGAGAGAGCGAGCTGAGGCTGGCCGCGAACCTGGATCCTCTGGTCTCCGCCTCCCAAAGTACTGGGATTACAAGCGTGCGCCACCACGCCTGGCCTAGACATATAAATTATTTTAAGGCAAGAATATTAATTTAGAATTTCTTCTTTTTCTGAATAAATCAGAAAGGGACAGTCTTACAAAAATATAGTTGCGTAAGAGTGAACCATTTTATTGTTTATTCAAGATTCCCCTGTCCCTACTTCTGTGTAATGTTAAGACAAGTCACTGAATGACATTACTCCAGGGTTTCTCGGTGCGGCTCACCACCTTTTAGACCATGTTCATAAAGTACACTTAATGGAAGGGACGCAGAGCCTTCTGAAGTGTTTTGCTGAGCCAGGAGAGCAACTGAATTATAGATTAAAAGAACTAACATGCTTAATTTGCCAAAAAGGCTGTCTTAGAACTCATGGATTTGCTACTCCTCCCTTCCTCCAATGAAGCATTTCATTCAGACAGCTACAGTAAAGAATTCATTGGTTGTTATAAACAAATTACTTTAGAATTATCCCCTGTCTTATTGCTGCAGAACAAAAAGTTCCTACATGCACACACAAAGTTAAGCTGTGTCTCAATATACGTATTTAGTAGAGAAAAGAAATACTTTCTTTTTGTCATGTATTTCAGTTCCTTTTCCAGAACTGGGCCTGGGAGAATAAGAACAACAGAAACTTATACATTATTAAAAGAAAACCAACATAAAGGATTGGATGCAGGCGTTTATAAGCTTGACTAAATGACTATGAGATACAAGCTTGCTGATGAGATTTTAGTTGTAGATAATATATTACATAAGCTTTACCACTGAAATGTGTGACCGGAAACTACAGTGACATAGAGAAGCAAGCCCTGCAAAGAGGAGAGGAACTGGAAGTGTTTTCATTCAATGTCTTACCCTCTCAAAAAACAAGGTACTGGGAGCTGGACGTTTGGCATGATACGGCCTGACTTTAATTCCTGGATCTTCCACTTGTTACCTGACCTTGAACAAGTGACTTTATTTCTCTAAGTTTCATGTTTTTTATTTGTAAAATGGGAATAAGACACTGGTATCTAGTATAATTTGCTGTTAGAGATATAAATGAGATAATCTATACAAAATGCCTAGCACAGTACCAGGCAAATAGCAAATTCTTTGTAAATTTTCCCAATATCCTCTTGAGCATTTCACCTTCAACTCTGGAATTTTTTAATGGTAAAATGGGAAGTTATTCTTTTATTATTTATTCAATAAAGATGCATGCTCTGTCTTCAAAAATAAGAATATAAAGGATGAAAAATAAAAAATTAAATGCAGGAAAGGAACCCCCCTAATGTTATGTGCTGGTTAGCACTATACAAAAGAAACAGTCTCAATCCTCTAAATTTGCTGGCTATTTTGTTAAGGTCATGTCATTTTTCACAAGGGAGTCTGAATGAATATACATTCATCATATTCATTTACTTATCTGCCAAAAAGTCCTTGACTTCACAACTCCCACCTCTGTTATGGTCAGGGTTTGGAATGTTCCCCCCAAAATCTCATGTGTTGAAAGTATGTCCCCAGTGCAGGAAGGTTCAGAGGTGGGCCAAGGCTGGAGGAGTTGGGCCACTAGAGTGCTGGCCTTGAGGGCGATACCTGTCCCTGGTCCCCTCCTCTCACACTCTCTCTGCCACTCTGCTTCCAGGTTGTCTTGAGTTGAGCAGCTTTCCTTTGCCATGTTTGGAAGCCATGTTTTTGCCTTGGAGACAGCTGACTATAGACTGAACCTCTGACTACGCCCTGGAGCCAGCTGACTATGGATGGACTGAAACATGAGCCCCAATAATCCTTTTCTCCTGTAAGTTGTTCTTGTCAGGCATTTTGGTCAGAGCAATGAAAAAGGCGACTAAGTCAATCTCTCAGACCAGTGCTAAGAACCGAGAACACAAAAACTAAATCACACATTCTTGACTTCAAAAAGCTATAGATCTCATGTCATAAAAATAAAAGTAAAGGTAAGTTGTAATTAATTGACTTGTCATGTGCTATGTTGGAGGAGTGGACCCAATGCTAGATTTTAATTCAGCAGTTGGATTGGGATAGGCAGACAAGCAGAGAAAAGTGCACCTGAGGCAGGAACATATGACCCAAGGAAGAAGGTGCCACATTTGGAGATGGAGGGAAGCTAGTGCTAAGCCAAAGCTGGACCATATTGAGAAGGGGCTTTGGCGTCAAGCTAAGACATTTGGACATCTGAAAACTATAGTCACTAGTGGGGTATTGTGATCAGGAAGGTGACTTTGCAATAGTAAGGGAAATGAACTAGAGTCAGAAGGAAGTTGGAAACACCTATGATGAAGATACTTGCCGGAGGCAATGTGGTACCCCAGTGAGAGATAACTGGACTGGAGATGCTGGTGGAGGATGAAACTACCAAAAAGTGTTTATGAATGTGAGTTGGTAGTAAAATCTTCAGTAGAATAAACCCACATATATTTCATTGGAGAGTAAACCTTGTGGTTTAGTGATTATTACACTAAAATTGGGGTTAATATATTCTGATATAAACCAGCAAGCGCAAAAGTTTAATCTGGATATTTGGAATTTTCTTTATTTGTAAACTAGCCTAAAACTTAATAATTTGTCTTAGAGAAAGGTGACATTTTTGCTTTTAATCACAATTTCTTACAACCCATATGTGAAAGATGCCTTGCTATAAAATATGGGCTTTTTAACTTTATGCTTTGCTTTGTAGGAATGTATCTAAGATGGAAAGCCACATGGTCATATTTCAACATACTTTCCTCTATATTTTAATGGGAAATGACCCATAATCTATTCGAGCTTGTATGACTTTTACTTATAAATATATATGAGGATAATGTTCCAAGCTCCTGTTTAATGCATTTTTAAAAATTTTCACTTTCTGGGAAGCTCTTCTTTCAGGACAGCTGCCTGGAAGCACTTATGACCTCCAAGGAGAGGCTTTGAGCATACATTGGCAGTTTTGAAATGATACATTATTAGGCAACTAAAAATCAGAAGCTTAACATAGTGGTGCTGTTTTATCAGAGGTGTGAACTGGCTCTGCCCTATTCAGGCTTTCAGAACTTGGGGATTTTGTTGTTGTTACCTTTCTGAGCATGTATTTCTTCATCTGTAGGATGGAGGTGACATTCCTGTTTCATCATATTGTGGTGGGCTGGGGATGTAGCTCAGTGGTAGAGCATTTGCCTATCATGCACAAGGCCCTGGGTTCAATTGCCAGCAACACACACACACACACACACACACACACACACACACTTCCATTAAATTGTGGAAGAAAAGCATAGAGTAGGTAAATAATCAATTACAGTGATATTTTTTCTTCTTCACTTTTGTCTCTATCCAAGTAGCATATCACATAGCAGCATGACTTTTGGTAGGGAGCAAATTTACTGGGACGGTTGTTTTCAAACCTGCATTTGAATTGGGGGATGGGGGATGTGGAGGGACGTACACCAAGTACTATGTGCATGTATGTTTGTATCACTTTGAATCTCACTGTGATGTATAATTACAATGCACCAATAAAAGTATAAAGATGAAATAAATTGGTAATTTTTTATATGTCATAAAGCCTTGTTAGTGAAAGAACCTACTAAAATCATAATCCAAAGACCTTACACTGTGTCTATTGGTTACTGGGATTCAACTGGCCACTGTGACTACTCTTATCCTGGAAAAGCGGGAGATGAACAGGAGTGGGATGAGAGAGCTCTTCCAGTGCAGAAGCTCCTGGCCATTATCAGTCCGGCTGATGAGTAAACAGGGGACCCGAGGACTTCAAGTATCTTCACCAAAGCCCAACAGTGAGGAAGATGACAAGATGAAATGCTTGGTGTTTGGAGGAATGAAAGTTCCTGAGAGGGTAATGACTGAGAGTCAGCTAACCAAGGTGTCAGCCATCTACAAGCTCTGTCTGAAGGCAGCAGATTCCAAACCCAAGACCAGTGCTTAGGAGGACCTCTACCTGCCCCAAGGGGCAGCAGTGGAAGGTTTTGTGCTGGGTCCTGTCAACCTTAAACACCCTGATGCCCTTGGGTGCCACCACCCAGATGCCCTGGGCTTGAGGTGTCTAAGCATCCCTGTGTTTTCTGTAGTTCTCTATGATTATAAGTCATACTCTGTTTCTGCAGAGAATGTCTCCTGCTCCTGTGCACATTCTATCAAATTGATCCTCATTGATATTCAGCCTGAAATTTCTTCTTCTCCATGGGAGCTTTCAAAACACTCCTGCCTTCAGGAAAACTACTTAATCTCTGAAGTCCTATTACATATTAAATGTGGGCCATTACTGAACTGTCTTGTGTTGCTCTTCAATTTTTCCTAAGTGTCAGTCTTATTTCTACAAGGGGACCGTTAGTGCTACAGAGGCAGGTACCACGTTTTATATTTTCTAGGCATCACATCATTTGAACCCACAACCAACCATGTATTAAGAGGTACTTAGTGATCTTAGTGATTGACTTATTAAACTTTAAATCTGAAGCTGCCGATTCCAGAATTGTTGCCATACACTTGTGAATTTTTTAGGCTTGTTGAGTGAAAATACTATATACTATAGGCAGCTAAATTCTTTGCACATGGTGCCATGAACTATCAGGGTTTGTGTCTCAAATATTTAGTCCTGTCTAATATTGCACTAATTGGTTATTTTAGGAAGAAGAAGAATTTTGGAGAAAGAAATTTGGCTCTACTCCTTTTATCTATTCGACATATTGGAAATCATCCATGAGGCATGGCTAAACAAAGTAGAAGGCAGAAGAAAGATTTAATATTTGAATTCTTCACTAGGGCTGCTCAGCTTTGGGGTATAGATTAATCCAATAGATAGACATATATGAATATGGCAATTAAAAATAATATACAAAGCTATAACTGTGATCACTCAATGCTGGACTCAAGATGAAGTACAGAGTCTCCCAGTGGGTAGGGCAGAGAGGCAGCAAGCAAAGTCTCTATAGATAGGTACATCTGGAAGGTGTCTCCAAGGGTACAAAAGCTATCTGGTTGAGAGCAGAGATTTAGGGGAAGTTGGAGAGAAAAATACAAGTCTCTGTCTTCTTGAGGAAATGTCAGAATTACACACTCCTGGAAAAGGAATTTGGGATGAATATTATTAACCCCAAAGCTTAAGCCTTTATAATGGCATGTAATGGGCCAAGTGAGGACAAGTCTATAAAACCTGAGGGTGGGGAAGATATTGTATCTCTACATAATGTTGTGTTAATAATGGCTCCAGGGAGGGAGATGAGGCTCAGGACAACAGTTTAGAGGCATAACATTCAGAGCTAGGGCAGCCTAACAAGGAGTATGACAGTTGGAGCTAAGTGTCAAGATGAGGGCATCGGGACTTAAAATATTTCAGAATTTGATTTGATTTAGAACAGTGAGGCTAACACTGAGCTTGCAGATAACGTTTCCAGACACCCATCCTGGAAGTTACAGCAGGCAGAGGCAGAGAGATAAGGTACTTATCCTCTGTTGAGCCTGAAATGAGAGATGGCACTAACCCAGTTAGTTTTCTTATCTAATCAAATGAAATGCATATGTGATGCTGGCCAGAATCATGAGTAACTGTGTTAGTCAATGTCTTCTGAGAAGTAGACACTAAGACAGATGGGATTAGGGTGCAAGAAATGTATTAGGGGAAATGCCTGAGGGGAGGAGATGAGGGGCATAATGAGACTGGGGGAGCAGTCAGATTAAAATGCTGGCCTGAGTCCAGTGAAGGAAAGAGGAGAGAAGGGAGGAAGAGAGCTAGGAAGGTAGCATGGAAGCATCTCAACTGTTACACAGTCCTACAGATTCCCCAAGCCAAACCACAGTCAGAGGGGTCTCCTGTCCACCAGCAGTGGCCTGCCTCTGTGTGCTAGCTCTGCTCAGTCATCAGCTGGGGGAAGCTGGTGGGACATGTAAGTGCAAACTCAGTGATGGATTCAGGGCCCTTGGTTGATTAGATTCCTGCAGTCTAGATCCAAAGGCCTCATGCTCAGGGCAGCCACACAGAGTGTACAAGTGCATTGTCATAAAAGAAGTACTGTGTGGATACCAAAGCACAGCTTAGAGAAATGCCATGGTACAGATTACTACGCATACAAGGCAGCACTGGGGTTGCTGTATGTAGAGCTGATAACAGGAGAGAGTTCAAGTAAAAATATAAAGCTCAGGAGGAAGAGGTAGAATCAGATGTAGACATTGATGCTTGGTTCTTCATCAGGATGCAATCTTAAGAATCTCTGGTGGAGAAAGGGCCCACAATTAATAAGATAATTTGATGAAGACATGTCATGTTCATAATTTAGGACTAAAACACATACAAATGCAATATTTCTATGGACTAAATTTTATCCCTCAAAACTCCTGTATTGAACTCCAAATCCCAATATGATGGTTTTGGAGATGAGGTCTTTGGCAGCCAATCAGGTTAGATAAGGTTAGATGAGCAAAGAGAAAAAAAGTCATGACATCATAGATGCCTACAAATAACTGTGTCAGAAGAAAAAAAGCTTAAAATATGGTTAATGGGGGCCATTCTTGTTCTATCTACTCTACCCCTACTCCTCCTAAATCACTCAAATAAATCCAAGCCAAGTTCAAACCGTGTATCACTAAAATAGGCTGTAAGAATTATACACACAGATAAATGTATTCTTAAGAAGTCTGAATGTTGCGAGGGCTGACATCCTAGGATTATTGGCTTTCTGAAAGGAGGAAAAGAAAGAGAGAAATCACTCTCTCTGCCATGTGAGGATGCAGGTGGGAGGTAGTCATCTGCCAGCCAGGAAAGGGCCACCACGAACAAGTATAGGTGATGCAAACTTGATTTTATATTTTCCAGTCTCCATAACTGTGAGAAATGAATAAAAATAGCCATTGTTAAAGTCCTCATTTCTGTGATATTTTGTTATAGGAGTCTGGGAGGACTGATGCAAATATATAATAGAGGAAGCTCAAACAGAAAATGAATGTGCTTCCTTTTTACAGTGAAATGTTTTTGAGAAATATGCATATGTTGAGTCCCTTGGACCTTGAGGCTCTCCTTGCTCTAATTGTTGCTTCTCCTGATGGCTGGCGGGCTCTGAGGTTGGACTGTCAATAATGATTTTGTTGTTGTTGGATAAAGAGCCTTCTGGGTCAGAATGAGCAAAAAAACAAAAAACAAACAAAAACCAAGGGGAAAAAACAATGTTTACTAAGAAGTTTTGGGGTAGCTGATAGAATTTTGGATGAGTTGGAAAGTTTGGCTCCAGGGCCTGGAAAACTTCCCTAGATTCTATTACTCTCTGAGAAATTATTCCAGCTGTCACTGAGTAGCCATTGCTGTTCTCATCATTGCCAGCGACCTTCTCCTTTCTTTTTATGTTATTAGATCTGATGGGCACAGTCTGACTCACATGCCTATGGCTAGCTGCAAAGGAGGCTGGAAAATATCCAATATTCTCAGCAGTTCTGGGGGAGGAATCTTTGTGTCCTACCAAGACTCAAAAATTAGAGAGTTCTTCAAGCACAGAATGGTGTTTGTTTGTTGAGTAGTCAAAATGTATGACAAATGTCCACTAGAGTTGGGTGTCATCTCTATCCTGGTCACCATTTCATCATTAATGCTCAGAAGCATGGCCTCAGTAACAATTTCTTGAATAAATGTTTATATAGAAACACATCCATTCTAACAAATCCCAAACCAAATTTCAAACAATGGAATAGTACAGCTCTGGTGTTCATTTCTTTTGTGATATTGGATTTCTGTGTAGAAATTAAAATTGAGAATTTTCCTTGACCACTCTGTACCAAAATACTATTAGGATAGATTCTTTCTTCTTAGCTCTTGTTCTCAAAGACAAGACAGAGAGAAGAAGAAAAAGAGGAGGAGGAGGAGGAGGAGAAGAAGAAGGAGAGGGAAGGAGAGAGGAGAGGAGTTGACTTGTTTAGCAAATCCTTGTTCATTCTTTAAGCCTCTGGTTTACTAGCTTTTCCCAGTGAGGCTTCATGCCTAGTCGATATTATGCTCTTGACTGTTTATTTCCCATTGTACTGTATCTTCTTAGAGGTCAGGAATTGCTCCTGTCTGGTTTTCTTTTATATATCTCAGTACAATCCCAGGTGCTTGTTATACATTCAGCATATGTTTGCTGAACAAATGCATAAAATCATTGT
This sequence comes from Glis glis, assembly GCA_004027185.1. NCBI lineage: Eukaryota > Metazoa > Chordata > Mammalia > Rodentia > Gliridae > Glis > Glis glis. The sequence goes on along the minus strand of PVJS01008228.1, from coordinate 26,941 downwards.
GTATAGGCACTGCCATACTTATAACAAATTGAAGAAATGATGAAAGATATTGTTATTACAGATATTTGCATGGTATAGAGCAGATCTAATTTTCTATTATGTGGTTTGGATTCTGAAAATTTATTTATTCAGTCCCTTTCTGGAGTTTTACATTCACACGCACACCTATTATATGAATATATTCATGCCATCTCAGGAAACCATAGGATGACAAAAAACATATAATGGTTATCAATTTTCCTTAAAAAACAGCATTTATAAGCAGCCATTCTTCACATTGTTCATTTTATAAGCAATGCAGGTATTCTGCATTTAAATTGGAAAATTGAATGAATTCTAAAATCAGAACCTAACATATTCATATTTCATTATAATTCACCCAAAAAGAATCTGTCTGTGTGTATATTTCTTGGAGACTCTGAACCAAGGATGCAAGGATTTCAGTGATACATTGTATGAATGTGGCTTGGATTTGTTTGGTTGATTTGGAAGGAATAGGGTAGAGGAGATAGAATAAGAATGACCCAGATTAGCCATATCTTAACACTTTTCTTCTCACACAGTTACTGCCCCACATCTATGGCATCATGACCTTTTTTTCTCTTTACTCGTACCTGTGGCACTAAGCTCTCTGTTATAGCATGGGCACCAGCACAGAGCTTGACGTGTGAGGGGTCTGCTGATGGGTGCATTCATGCTGCCCTCTGCCTTCCGCACTCTCTTCCAACAGCTTCTCAGCTTTCTCTTTCTTATCTGGATACTTACGCATATACCAGCCTGCTGGCTGCACAGAAGACTCATGGAGACATTCCTCTGATACTTGGCATCTGTGGATCGAGCTCTTATACTCATGCTCCTCAATGCCTTTTGGAGGCCCTATTCTCCAGGAAGCTGTTCTCAGCACACTGTCAAACTGGAAAAAAGTGACTCATTAGATTAAGAGTCAATATCTGATAAAGCTTAATGTGCCGTCTTCCACAACAGTATTCACATTTTCTTCTGGGAATCATTATTTGAAAACTGAAAAACAAAATTAAAAAGATAGTGTTTGAGGTCTATGATAATGAAGGTGTGGAGGACAAGCAGAATTTCCTGGTAAGGCTACCAACTAAGCTTCTGTACACTGTAGGACCACTAATGTATTTTTAGGAACTAGTAAATAAAAGTGCAAACAAAAATAGAAATGAGTGAACAATTTTTAAATGATTGACTCATTTTCTTTTCCTTTTTGAGTGAATGGATAATCATGGTTCCATTTTAGGACTTTTGAATCTAATTGACATGAATACAATACAATAACCCCCCAACCTTTATGTTTACTGGGCTCTTTCCCCTCTGCAATCATAATAAGGAAATAAATTTCTAGTAAAAATGTCTAAAAATCTTGTATTTAAAGGATACATGTCCAATTTCTAACCTTCTAAATTGGCATTAAAACATATTTTCCCTTCCATTCCCTGGTGGAAGGAGTTATTTAAAACTCAACAAAAATATCTACTCTACAGCTCATATAACCAGCATATATAGAGAGAATATATGTCAATGTTTGACTTATAGATTCACCAAGTAAATGATATACTTTTAATGATTTCAACATGAGAAAGTGTCTTAACCACCATAAAAATTGGAAAACAATCTATTTTATATCTCAGTATTCTCAATATTTGTACTTGTGGTCTATTTTTCATAAAACTAAGAAAGTGGCTTACTTAAGCTTAGTATTGGATGGAATTCCACATTTTTTGAGCATAAAATACAGTTTACTGTGTAATGTGTATCAAGAATGAAGCCCGGGAAAGAAAATCACTCATTAAAAGTGTCACATGTAACTGCAGCAATAATCAATCGAGCATTAAACGTCACATTTTATTGCAACGAATGGAGAATAAACATGAAGACCACAGTGCACTCTTGTAAATGGTATGACTTGTAAATGTCAGTGAGGACTTATTTAACACTAAAAGGCTATAAGCATTTGCAAAGGGAGTTTTAAAATTCATCCAAGACAGCTGAAGGTTATGCAAGGAAAGGGCAGCTATAAATAGCATGCACGCACACAGGTAATGTAAGATATGAATGGATAAAAAAGACCAAATCCAGTTCTAATTGGAGTGTTCATTATATTTGATATTCTAGAAAGAGCATGTATGGAGGCCTGTGAGTTTGGCATTATGAATATTTTATTGCCTACCTTGTTTTATATTCATATAAAGCAGGCTTTCTTTTCTAACATAAGCAGTGCATATGTTGGGTAGAAAGCAAAGAGCAACCTTACAGATAAATGCAGCTGAGTATACATCATCCAGTGGATAGCAGTCTCTTTTTTGGAAAACCTTCTTTTAAAGTTGATAATCTGGGCCGGGTGTGGTGGCGCACGCTTGTAATCCCAGTACTTTGGGAGGCAGAGGCCGGAGGATCCGGGTTCGTGGCCAACCTCAGCTCTCTCTCTCTGTCTCTCTGTCTCTCTCTCTCTACCTAGTGAGGCCCTCCACAACTTCGTGAGACCCGGTTTCAAAATAAAGTATAAAAAAATAGGGCCGGGGGTGTAGTGCGGAGGTAGAACGCCCCTGGGTTCAATCCCCGGTACCGCAAAAAAAAAAAAGTTGATAATCTGCAACATTTAGCTGCACAGAGCATGTATCTCTCCACCCAGCCAAATTAAATATGGCTGGATTGTTCTGCATGTTACTTACAGTCTGACAATTGATTGGAAAGGTTCTTCAATATTTCCCAAGCCCCTAATTTTTAAAAGTACAGAGTTTCATGTAGGACAATTGTGGCATTCTAACAGACAAGAGAGTCAATACGTGATAACAGGAGCCCTGGTGGCTTAACTCAGTGGGGAAATGGACCACACTGGATATGAAAACCATATCTGAGATGCTCTAGCTATTTTCAAAGCAAAATTCTCTTTCAAGGGACTAGTTTCTATTTTGTTCTGTGAACTTCAAGGCAAAAACAGAGCCACTCCATGAAAAATTTAGGTATTGTGTTCTGAATATGCTGTAACAATAAAAATTTGCAATACCATTTTTTACGATACAAGTTTAATTTTGCATTCCTTAGAGGGAAAATAATAGAATAAAGTCTGAGGTCATTTATATTTCAAATAAAAAAGTTATTAAAGTACTCAGCCTTTATAGGGGTAAAAAGGAAAAGAAGAGGAAAACAACATGCCTGTTGTCAGCTCAGCTACTGGGAAGCACAGTTTTCCAGAAGCTTCCAAATATGTCACAAGATTAGCAGTCCAACTTTCCATAGGAGGAGCTATTTAGCATTTCCTCTTAGTTGGCCAGTGAAAACTGTCACTTCCAACACAAGGACAATCTTCAAAGCAGTGCAGCAGCTGGCCTTCAGCTTCTCATTTCTGAAACAGAGTGTTTGCAAGGTTTGTGTGCTTATTTCAGATTCAATCACTGAAAATGATAACAACAGAATAAAAAGTTTATTCAGTGCAGTACCTAGAATTAAACAACAGCAAATTAAGACATAAAGCAAGCCTCAAGTAGAAGAACAATATTAGGTACTAACAATGAAAACATGACGTTTTGTGTTAAGATCGTTATACTTTCATCTCTATATCTTTAATCTTTATATCTTTTTATCTTTATACTTTCATCTTTATATATTTATATCTTTATCCTGTTGCTGCTGAAAAAAATTACACAAATTTGGTGGTGGAAAATAACACACATTTATTATCTTACAGTTGTGGATGTCAGGAGTCTCCAATGGGTTGTGGGCTGTTTTCCTCATGGAGGCTCCAGGGGGCATCTGCTCTGTGGCCTTTCCCAAGTCTCTGAAGCTGCTCACCTTCTTTGGCTCCTGGGTCCTGATGTACTCTGACCTTTGCTTCCATTATTACATCGTCTTCTCTGAATGTGACCTGCCTGTCTCACTCCTACAAGGACCCTTGTGAATATACTGGGTCTCACCCAGATAATCTAGAATACTTTCTCCATTTCAAGATCCTTAACTTTATAGCATTTTCAAAATCTCTTTTTCTTATAAGGCAACATATTCCCAGGTCTGGGCATGATGACATAGGCAGCTTTGGGGATCATTATTTTCCCTACCACACATGGATATCATATAAATATTATATTATTTCTGGCCCTCCCTATTGCTTTGAAACTCCCTTTTCAATGGGGGGCAGGGAAATGAACCAACTAAATTACTGGATATGCAGAGAATAGGAATGATATTACTTTTCTAACATCTTCAAGTTCCATCTCAACACATCATTCCTCCACAGACCTACCATAGAGCCAAATTGATTCCATTACAAAAGTATTCTATTTTAATTTCCTTCTCCACTCAATTCCAAATGCTTGCTTCTTGTACTGGTGCAAATGAGCTGTGAAATGGTGGGATTATTAGGCAACATTTCTGAGGAAAGCAATAGAAGTTGGAGAATTGATTCACATGCAAGATAATACAAGTATGATTACTTAGCAATAATAGATTCCTACTTAAGGAATAATGGGATTGTAATTATTGAATTATCTCTGAGGAAAAAGATCCTACAGTGGAATTACAATGAAATCATGATGAGATGATTTCTTTCAACTTGGCTGACCATTTTACATTGGATGGCTGTGCTTTAACTTTGAGAGAGATATGTTTTACTCCTTTTGGGGAGGGAGCAGAAAATTACTTGGGGTATTTTTTGCCTCGTTTTCTATTATTCTTTGTACCCTGACATTTCACAATAACGGAATTCTAAACTTGATCAGCCTTCCATATCCATGTGTTCTATTTTCATAGATTTCAACAACTGCAGATAGACAATTTTCGGGGGAAGAGGAGGAAACAGATATGTACACACTTTCTTCTTATCATTATTCCCTAAACAATATAGTATAGTAACTGCTTACAAAGAATTTACATTGTTTTAGGTATTATAAGTAATTTGGAGACGGTTTAAAATATCTGGAAGGATGTGCATAGGTTATGTCATTTTATGTAAGAAACTTGAGCATCCATGCATTTCGATATCCACAGGGATCCTGGAACCAATCTGCCACAGATGCAAAGAGATGACTGGATTCACATGTGTGCCTTCAGGGTAGTTAAGTTATTGATAAAATGAAGTTTACCTACTTGTGGCTTATTTTGAGAATGAAAGAAGACATTATATAGTCCTGTTCTCCCCCAATTTCATATTCTAGTAAAAATAATTTAAATAAGATGTGGTTTTAATATATAAAAATAACTCTGTTGTTTCTATTTTGTCAAAACTAATTTTGATTTGTATATTCCCAACCAGTGTGTTCTGGTCAGCATTCTTGAGGCTATAATCTAAAAGACTGACCATGTAATGTAGAGGAAAGGAGTTTATTTTCTTGTGGTTTTGGGTTCAGTCCATGTGAAGCTGGGGACCACAGATGTCAGGGCATGGTGGCAGGCAAAGGAAAGAGGGAGAGCACATGGGCTCACATCATGGAGGCAGGAAGCAAGACAGAGTGAAAAGGGGGAGGAGGAACCACATATAATCTCCAATGCCACACCACCAGAGATCTGCCCCCTCCAGCCACACCCTACTGTCCCAGGCCACAACCCAGATAAATCCATTAGAATGAATTTATCCACTGCTGGGATTACAACCTTCATGACTCAATTATATCAGCTCCCAACATTAATAAACAGGCTCTTTAGGGGATATTTTATATCTAACTATTACATTCCACTCCTGGACCCCAAAGAACTCATGCCCAGCTCAGAATGCAAAATGCATTTAGTCCTCTCCAAGAATACCCAAAGACTTAACAGTTTCACCATCACTGAAAAGTCCCAAAGTCCAAAGTCTCCTCTGAGACTCAGGGTGAACTCTTGTGAGTCCTGAAAAAGAAAATGAGGATCAAAATAAAAAGCAAGTTACATGCATCCAATATATAATGGCTAAAAGTGAACATTTGCATTTCCAAAGGGAAGAATAGGACCATAGAAAGAAGGAATAGGACCAAAACAATAAAGAAATCTAGCAGGGCAAGCAGTTGATCTTGCAGTTCTACTTCTGGCATCCAGGGCACATGGCGGTGAGAAGCGATCTCCAAGGGTCCTTGGCAGCCCTGCCCCTGCTGCATGGCTGATTTCAATGGGTGGTTTATTGCCTCTTCTAGCCTGGCTTCATGGCTCACAGCTTGCAGCCTTTCCTCACAGTCGTTCCATGTTTTTGGTATTTCTGAATCTCAGGGTTTTTTTTTTTTTTTGCAACCTTGGTTTCAGTCTCACAGCTTCACAAAATGCCCCATTTGGACCTCCTTGCAGGGATTCTGACCCTGCCACACATTTCATGGCTTCCTTTGAAATCTGGGGAGAAGTCTCCATGGCCTCCCATTTCCAGCAAAGCCAGCATTAGTTAGGCTCCAAGATGGGCCACCAACAGAAAAGGTAGTCACACCCTCTTTAATCATTGTCGTTGGGTCCTTTTTCTCTTTTTTTTTTGCGGTACCGGGGATTGAACACAGGGGTGTTCTACCTCCGAGCTATACCCCTGGCCCTATTTTTTATCCTTTATTTTGAAACCGGGTCTCACGAAGTTGCGGAGGGCCTCACTAAGTAGCTGAGGCTGGCCGCGAACCTGGAACCTCCGGTCTCAGCCTCCCAAGTACTGGGATTACAAGCGTGCACCACCACGCCCAGCTGTTGGGGCCTTTTTAAACACAGTCCCTGGGCTTGCTTTATCCAGGTGGTCACTGGCCCCAAGTCCACCTGGGTCCCCCCTGACCCCAACTTTATGTGGGCCGCTCCTGGCCCAAACTCCATCTGCTGCATTCATGATGACCACCACTTCATCCTTCCTTTTAGCCACCTTACTTCCTTTCATATCATCACCTCTCTGAGTCCCAACTTTATACATGCCTTTTCGTCCAAACTGCAAATCTATAGTCTCTCTGCCTTATTTTCCACTCCCGAAATTTTGTATACAGTTCGCTAAATGTGAACATCAATATCCATAATGTGGTTTGGATGTTTTGCTGTTTTGATATTTTCTTTACCAGTTTAATTAGCCCATCACTTTTAAATTCGGCCTCACACAAAGTTTTAGAATAAGGGCAAAATGCGGAAAAGTTTTTTGCCAAAGTGTAACACACATGGCCTCTACTCCATTTCCCTGTGGAGTCCTCTTTGTGCTCCAGTATCTCATGAGCACAGTCTCTACTGTCTGCTTTTCTAGACACTTTCTGGCCCTTCCAATTTCCTCTCACAAACCAGTTCCAAAGAGTCACAATCCACATGGTCAGACTTAGATATAGCAGCAACCCCACTCCTGGTACCATTTTGTGTTCCAGTCTGCATTCTTGAAGCTATAATCTAAAAGACTGACCACATAAATTAGAGGAAAGATTTATTTTCTTATGGTTTGGGGCTCAGTCCATGTGAAGCTGGGGACTGCAGATCTCAGGGCATGGTGGCAGGAAGTGGAGAGAGGGAGAGCACATGGGCTCTGCTCACATCATGTAGGCTGGAAGAAAGAGAAAAAGGGAGAACACATGGGCTGTGCTCACATGATGGAGGCCAGAAGCAAGAGAAAGCTAGCAGGGGGAGGAGGGGAGGAGGAAACACATATAATCTCCAAGGTTGCACCCCCAGGGATCCACCTCTTCCAGCCACACCCTACCAGCCCAGGCAGCATCCCAGATAAATCCATTACAATGGATTTATCCACTGCTGGGATTACAATCTCATGACTCAATTACATCAGCTCCAAACATTAATAAATGAGCTCTTTAGGAGACATTTCATATCTAACTATAACATAGAGCTACAAAGAGAAGTATATTTTTAAGTAATTATTACTAAGACATTACCTAAGTTAAGTTAGTTTCTCTCCAACGGAAAGTCAGACCTTCACATGTAATTTTGGTCCCATCTCTTCTCACATTCTCAAGCACTTCATTTTTTGAATTATCATGTCTGGTTCATGCATCTGTAAATTTTTCTTCTCTGTTGGATAATTTTCTTCAGGAGAAAAATATCTTGCACTACCAGCAATATTGAAAAACTAAACTGAAAAACAAGTTTCTTGATGCCTATTGTCTTGATGTAATTTTTCTTCACTCTTTATAGCCAAATACTGTCCTATTAATCTCTTTTGTTTCAATCTTTCCATGTTGCTGTTAGTATACATTTTGGCAATAAAGAATATGGAAAATAATATAATGAGCACTCGTAATTTCCACCCACTTTTGTAGAATCTTAATATTTTGAAAATTTTGATTTGCATATTTTTAAAGTAAAACAATTCAATAAACATAAAGTCCTTTTATACTCCCAAATCCCACTGCATTCTTCCCTTACAAAGGTGTCCATGCTGTTCTGAATTTTTATGTCTCACTTGCTAATAGATGTTAATAAGTTGTAATGATATTCCATACTTCTTAACTCTCATGTAAATGGTGTCCTTCTGCAGCTTGTTTTTTAAAATATGTTTTGGGGATTTTTTTTCCATGATGACATGCACAGCTCTAGTTTACTTATTTCCCACTGCTCTATAGTTTCCCATTGTTTGAGTTTGCCATAACACACTTATCCTTCCTCCCCTCCATCAATATTCAGTTTGTTACCAATTGGGCTGTATCCAAGCAAACCATGCTGCAAAAGTTATTCTTATAAATCTCCTTAGGCATTACTCCAGTGAATTGAATTGCTAGGGTGTGGGGTATGTGAGTATTCAAGTTTTCTAGCTGCTGTAGTTAGATATAAAAATGTCCCCCAAAGAGGTCATTTATTAATGTTTGGAGCTGATGTAATTGAGTCATGAGGGTTGTAATCCCAGCAGTGGATAAATCCATTGTAATAGGTTTATCTGGGTGGTGTCCAAGGTCAGTAGGATGTGACTGGAGGTGGGTCCCTTGCAGCCTTGGAGATTATATAAATGATTCCTCTCTCCTGCTCACTCTCTTGTTTCTGGCCTCTATGATGTGAGGAGCACAGCCCATGTGTTCTCCTTCTCTCTGCTGCCCCCTGCCATGTCCTGAGATCTGCGATCCCTGGCCTCATGTGACCTGAACCCTAAACTGTAAGAAAATAAATCTTCTTTCCTCTAAGTTATGTGGTCGATCTTTTAGATTATAGCTTCAAGAATGTAGACTGGAACACCAACCAAAATCACATGATACTATGAAGTAGTTTTCCAAAGTGGGAAGACTGAGTCTGGGAATGTAGCTCAGAGGTAGAATGCCTCTGGGTTCAATACCCAGTATTGCAATAAATAAATAAACAAAAAAATAGACAAATAAATAAATAAATAAATAAAGAGATTGGCAAACTGCTAACAAGGTAGCCATGGATTCAGCCCAGAGCTAAGGCTCACAACTCTGATTTTCTGTTTCCTTTCTGTGTTTGCACGCTGACGCTTTCTCTTGCTTTTTCTGCCATTAGTCTCGCATTTGAATAATATTTATAATACTTTGCCCAACATTCGTTATACTTTGTAGCACAGTCTAAACTTTGTAGACTCATCTATTGTGAGACTGTACATGCAATTTAAAAAGATGACGAGTCCCTGATTTTTCTCTCTTGTTTGCTTTATATTTTCAGTTCTACATGACTGCCCCATTTGATGATGTTTCCACTAAATGAAGAAGTTTAACATATCTAAAAATGGACTCTAAGCTCATCTAACTTTTGGATTAGTCAGGTTTCTCCAGAAAAACAGAACCAACAGTACATCTATATTCCTATATCCATATATATGAGGAGATTTCTTATGGGAAATGGCTTAGCCAAGTATGGAGGATGAGAGGTTCTAAATACTAAGCCACAGGCCCCAGGAAGTCAACAGTATTATTCAACCCAAGTCTGAAGATCCAAGAACCAGAAGCACCAAAGTCTGAGAGCAGGAGAAGGCTGAGGTCCCAGCTCAAAAAGAGAAAGAGATGCATAATTACTAGAGAAGGGCATAAGACTAACACTCCAACATCTAGGCACCTGTAGAAACTTCCTCAATAAGGCACCCAAAACTCAGGAAATTAAAACAATAATTAATAAAGGGGATGGCATTACATTAAAAAGTTTCTCTTCATCAAAGAAAACCATCAAGAGTCTAAAGAGAGAGTCTACAGAATGGGAGAAGATCTTTGCCAGCTACTCCTCTGATAGAGGACTAATATCCAGAGTATACGAAGAAAATCTTAAAATCTTCTTTCTTTTTTTTTTTTTGCAGTACTGGGGATTGAACCCAGGGGCGTTCTACCTCCGCGCTACACCCCCGGCCCTATTTTTTTATACTTTATTTTGAAACCGGGTCTCACGAAGTTGCGGAGGGCCTCACTAGATAGATAGATAGATAGATAGATAGATAGAGAGAGAGAGAGAATGCTGAGGCTGGCCGCAAACCTGGATCCTCCGGTCTCCACCTCCCAAAGTACTGGGATTACAAATGTGCGCCACCAAGCCTGGCATTAAAATCTTAACATTAAAAAAAACCAATCAAGAAATGGGCAATTGAACTAAATAGACACTTCACAAAAGAACAAATACAAATAGCCAATAAATATATGAAAAAATGTTCAACATCATTAGCAATCAGGGAGAGGCAAATCAAAACTACACTGAGATTCCATCTAACCCCAATCAGAATGGCAATCATCAAGAAGTCAAACAACAATAAATGCTGGTGAAGATGTTGGGAAATAGGAACTCTTCTACACTGTTGGTGGGATTGCAAATTAGTGCAGCTGCTATGGAGATCAGTGTGGAGATTCCTCAGAAAACTGGGAATGGATCCACCAATACCACTCCTGGGTATCTTTCCACAGGGACCGAAATCAGAGAACTACAGTAATATATGCATATCCATGTTCATAGCAAGCACCACAATTCACAATAGCCAAATCATGGAACCAACCTAGGTGTCCATCAACAGATGAAAGTATTACAAAATTATGGGATATATGCACAATGGAATTCTACTCAGCAATAAAGAGCAAAATTATGTCATTTGCAGGAAAATGGATAGGTCTGGAGATCATTGTATTAAGTGAGATTAGCCAGTCCCAGAAAGTGAAGGATTATGTTTTCTCTCATATGAGGAGGCTAGGGAGTAATCAGAATACAAGAGGAATATGTGAAATTACCAAGGCCAATCTCAATATCGTGTATGGGGAACGGGAGGTAGTAGGGAAGCAGCCAGTGGAAGCTCACCAAGTACTGTGTGCATGTAGGTCCTTATCACTCTGGGCCACATTATCATGTAAGATTACAATGCACTTAAAAAGAAAAAGGAGAATTCCTCCTTCCTTCAACCTTTTATTCTATTTGAGCTTTCAACTGGTGATGTCACCATCCACATCAGTGAAGGCAAATCTTCTTTACCCAGTCCAGTGATTCAGATGCTAATTTCTTCCAGAAACTTCCTCCCAGACACACCCAGAAACAATATTTTACCAGCGATCTGGGTAGCCCTTAACCCAGTCAAGTTGACACATAAGGATAGCCATTACAATTTGCTTTTTCTTCTCTTTGTCACTTCTAGGTCAATATTATCACATCTCTCCAGTTGTTTAAACTAGAGACAGGGGTGTGTCATTTTTGACTCTACGTTTCTCCCTTTCTCTCTGCTTACACTACTACCAGCTGTGCTAGATTCTGTCTTCAACACATGCATGCCAGTTCATCCTTCCTGCTCTGCCCTCCACTGAAGACAGTGGCGGGTTGTGCAGTCTCAGGTTTTCAGGGTCCAGTGCAACCTGCCTTCCAGCTGGACTTTCTCAACTAGAAGCACTGTGGGGTAGTGGAGACCTACAAGTCTCCTGTTTGGTTTCATCTCCTCACTAGCTTCTGCTTCTTTGGAACTAGTCTACTATGGATCCCAGCACCACCAGGCTGACCCAAACTTTGGATTCTGCCAGTATCAACCTCTCCCTCTGACCCTCCACATTAAGGGGTAGTGGTTTCTGAATGTTGTTCATTCAGGGACTGTCTCATTACCAACTCCTGTTTAGTTTTTATCAACTCCATTAAATGGCAGCCAATTCCTTCTATCAATGTCTCTCATTTTAAGGTACTCACAGTAGATTCTACTTGTTTGGATAGACCCTAAGGGATACGATATACTTTTAATCCTGGGTTATGGCCAGGAGCCTTCCAATTTGTATCCTTGCTTTCATTCTTAACTCCTCGATCCATTCTTTTTACTGTCAATTAGACCATGTCATTGACTTGTGTAAAGCCCTACATGAGCTTTATACTGCACTTAAAATGAAATATGAACTGCTTTAACAAGAAATGTTGGCCCACCTACAGCTTTTCAATCTCAACTTGTACCACACATGGCTATTTAATATTCCAGAGACTGTATTCCACACTCTACCTTTTTCTTCTACCAGAAACAGCAAGGCCTTTTCTACTTCTGAGCTTTAGCACATGCTGTTCCTTCTGCCAGAAATGCTGTTCCCTTCCAAATCCTGGTTGAGGATTTGAACCGCCTACTCACAAATCTTCTCTAATCATTCAAATAAAAATACATCTTCATAGTACTGACTTTTAGGGTACTTGTGACTTCCTTGAGTGTTGTAAAAATTTGAAATTAGTCATTTATGAGTTCATTGGTTCAGTTTCTTTCTCCAGAGAATTGGAAGCTCTATGAATCTGGGCTCATGATATTTATGTCTCCCACAATGTCCTCCATGCCCTGAATCATATTTGAGAAGATACTTTAAAAATATTTGTGTCTGTTAGTGCTGGGTTGTTGTTCAGTGCTAGAGCTCTAGCCTAGCAAGCACAAGGTCCTGGAATCCATTCCTGGCACACACACACACACACACACACACACACACAGATACACGTTAGAGGTATAAATAGAGGGATTATTTATTTTATTTTTTGTGATGCTGGAGACTGAATCCAGGGGCATTCTTCTACCTCTGAGCTGCACCCCCAGCCCCTTTTTATTTTGTTTGGAAATGGGGCCTCATTAGGTTGAGAAGAGTCTCACTATGTTGTTGTCCTCAAACCTATAATCCTCCTGTCTCAGCTTCCCAAGTACTAGGATTAGAGGCCTGCACCATCATAGAGTTATTCTTAAAGCTTATTTTTCAACCAAACTAATGAACAGTTAGTTTAGATTTGAAATTGAACATGCTAGAGAACAGTTCATGACTCTCCCCGCAGTGGATGTCATGTTCCTCACACACACGTGAGGCAGAACGTGATTTGTGTTCAGGGTGCCTATGTCCTCGGCTTGCTTGGGCGCTTGTCATGAACTGTCGCCTCTGATACTTTTTGAGAGGAAAACAAAACAAGAGAAACAGAGCCAACCCTCTTTGAATGTGGAAGGATTTTCTGGGTCAAAAAATGGGCCCTTTACAATAAATCTCCAGGAAAGCATATTTCTCTTATCCATTTCTACAATTGTTCTTCTTGTTGGAGGTCTCTCCTAAAGGTATTTACTAGCTGAGGCTGAGAGCGAGACCTGCAGACCAGAAACACTGATGAGAGCAGAGGAGGGTGTGCGGGGGAGCAGCTGGCATGCAGGTCTGGCTCCTAGGAAGGAAGCATCAGTGGGCTGTGTCTCCAATTAGTCAAGAAATCTCATTTAAACATCAGACGAATGCAATGACACCCTCAGGATTGGTGGATAGTTACATTTCTTGCTGATATCCTTCCTTGAACACAGAAGACCAAATATACCACCATCTATAATTATCCACCTTTCTTTCTGTTTGAACAATGCCTTGTTGCCTAGGAACTGGGATGATAGGTATGCCTTAAATACATGTTCGTGTATTTTTTTTTTTGCTGGATACATTTTTTCCACACTATTTCTACAGTTATGAAGGTTCATTAAAATACATGCCCTATTCTGGATTTGTTTGTTTGGAATAGGTACAAACTGTGTATGCTCAATTAAGTATGAATAAAATATTCCAGTTTCCATTTTCCTTTCAATTTATTATCTGACATAACTTGGCTTCTGTAGAAAGAAGCTATTTAAGTATTATGAAAAAGAGCAGTTAAAAGGTGATTTATCTAGCATTCCATCAACGGGAACTCTGCTAACTGATAATTTCTCCCATACAGGGCACAATGGAAATTAATATTTATTATGATGATATTGAAAAAGTAATGACCTTAAATCATCACAAAAATTAGCTAATTAATCCAATCCCATAATTGTATGCACCAGAGAACTCAACCTGTGAGAGACGAGTGGCCCAAAGTCCATGGTGGAGGCCGGGTCTGGGACAGGAGCCCACGTTGCCTGATACCCATGCCAATGTTTTCACCATCCCATTCCTCACCTGACATTCTCCCCCATCCACAAACGCTGCCTATTCTGAACCTACAAATCCTCAATTCGTGCCAAAAATGATCTCTGTGGTTTTTGAACATTAAAAGCATTTTAATGCCTAGACCTTTTATCTTGATATTTAGTCACAGTAATTGCTCACTTAATCAATTCTGATGACAAATCCCTTTCCAGCCGTTCTATACAATGACAATCTGCTGTACTGAATATTAGTTTTCTTCTCTTAAACCTTTTATCATATTATGTGTTCCCGGAAATAGAGTATATAAAAGTGGTGCAAGTTAGGTCAGGTGATAATCACACAAACACTCCTGCGTTCACAGTACAAGGTAGGAACTGGCATGGGGTACTTGTTGACACTAACTTTTTGCTCCTTTTCCCCTTTAGTGAGTCTTCAAAAATTTCTAATCTGTATGGGGTACATACTGGTCCTATCCAGTGCAACTAAACAGAAGAAAATCCTCAATTATATTGTGTTTGTGCATTAATTTATTCATTAAAGCAACCATTCGTTCATTCATTCATTCATTCATCCCTTAATGAATACTGATGCTATTCTAGGCAATGTTTCAGAAGCTATGGAGGGATATTAGGGTACATTAAAAAATGTAACTTGACACATTATAGAATAAAGTATCCACACATGAACATCTATTTCAGTCTCAAGATACTTTATCTATTGTCAAAGTCTAGATGTTCAACATGACATTACACACTTTGTTGGTCTTTAAGTGGTAATCATACTTATTGGTTATTAAATACTTACTCCAAGCCAGGGATTCTATGGTCATCATCTCCCTTAATCTATGATAGCCTTATGAGGTGGTATCTTATTCAGTGTTTGAGTCTGCTTTTCCATTGATGTGACCAAAATACCTGACACTGAAAGCATAGAAGAGGAAAGGTTTATTTGGGTTCATGGTTTCAGAGGTACAGTGCATTGTTGGTCAACTTCAAGGTCGGCATCATACGGTCACAGCATGTGGCGCAAAGAACAACAGCTCATCTTGCGGCAGCTGAAAAGCAGAGAGAGAGAGAGGGTGAGAGAAGGAGGAGGAGGAGGAGGAGGAGGAAGAAAAAGAAGAAGAAGAAGAAGAAGAAGAAGAAGAAGAAGAAGAAATAATAAACATAGATATATGTAGTCCCAAGGCCACACTCCTAGTGACCTACATCCTCCAGCCACGTCCCCATGGCTAAATTAGCATCCAGTAAATCCATTCAAATTATTCATCCTTTAGTGGATTTATCCACTGATGAAATTAGAGCCCTCACTCAATTACCTCATCTTTGAACATTTTTGCATTGCCAATACACAAGCTTTTCCAGGGGATATTTTATGTTCAAAACATAACATTTGGCGTAAGAGAACTGCTCTATCAAATACCCCAAATTTTCAGCAGCTCAACAAAGAGAGATTCATTTCTTGCCAATTTATAATCCTTTCTGTCATGCAGTAACTTGGTGATCCAGGCTGCATCTCTACCATTCTTCCTTTTTTTTTTTTTTTGAGGTACTGGGGATTGAACACAGGGGCGTTCTACCTCCACGCTACACCCCCGGCCCTATTTTTTATACTTTATTTTGAAACTGGGTCTCACGAAGTTGCAGAGAGCCTCACTAAGTAGAGAAAGAGAGAGAGAGAAACAGAGAGAGAGAGAGACAGAGAGAGAGCTGAGGCTGGCCTCGAACCTGGATCCTCCGGCCTCCGCCTCCCAAAGTACTGGGATTATAAGCGTGCGCCACCATGCCCGGCCTCTACCATTCTTCCATTCTTTCACTTCCTCTGCTGAACCAATTGCACGCAGCTGGCCAATCAGTGAAGAAAATGGATGGAAAGCCTCTTGGGACATTCCAGGGGCCAACTCTGGAAATGGCATGTATCTGTTCTACTCACATGCCTTCCACCAGAATTAGTAACAGCATCAATTTGATTCAAGGTGAGCTGGTAAGGACAGTCGACCCGTGTGCCCAAATAGAAAACAAAATTGTTTGGGAAGCTCATAGTAGTTTCTCTGTCACAACTAGGAGCTTTGGCTGTTGTTGTTATTATTATTATTATTATTATTATTACTCCTAATTTATATTTGAGAAAGGAAGGGGTTAGAAAGATGAAATGACATGCTCTTGGTAGGTAAATTGTAGAACTGAGATTCTAACTCAAAGGCCACAGCCTGACTCACTACATAATGCTGCCTCCCAGTTATGTTTTGGATAAATCAATGTTAATTACACTTGCAATTCTTATAAAACTAAGGAAAACATGAATGGATTATTTTTAGAAATTGAATGATTGCTTGAGTGTATTTCTAAAAATAAACCAGCATAGCTACCTCTTGCATTTTTTATTTTCTGAATCATTTACTCCCAAGTAAGTGATTTTGACTGTTCATTAATCACATGGAAACTAATTATTTGTTTTAACTATGTTAGTTATAATTAATTATTGGGCAATTTGAGCTCTTTCTGTCTTTGCTTTTTGGAATTTAGAGTCAGACTTAAATATAACTTCCCTTAGTGACGACTAAATTAAAAGAAATTATGGCTGTCTCATCTACATGGATAATTGGACCACATACATGAGGTATTTCCAATTTTGAATTAATAATGTACTGCGTTTTTCATAAGCAATACTGATGTCTTGCAAGAACTAAGGACAAACTAAAATGTTAGATAAAATCTATTCATTTTGATGATAGCTTCATATACTAAATTTCTATTTTGGTACAAATCTTGAGTTCTTATACTTGTTTAACATATTTTAAATATAACTTAATCTATAAATGTTATATATAACTATCTTTCTTTACTTAGGAACCATATAGAATGTCCTAATTCCTTATTCCACCCATATTTTTATTGCCAAGAAAGGAAAATTAAAAAACTGAAGTCAAATATTAAGGCAGTGATCAAATCAGCACTCCATATTTAATCTCCATTTTAGCAAAATTGGGCAAGGTATTCAGGTATTTGATAAGTCCAAATTCATGATGTAACTGTTTGCTACCATTAGTCTCTGTTATTTGAATTATAGTGCATTTCTGAAGGTGTGTGTGCGAGTGTGTGTGTGTGTGTGTGTGTGTGTGTGTGTGTATGTGTGTGTGATTGAGAAGAGTGTGGTAAAGAGAACAATTTAAAATTGCTAAATACCTTATAGGCTCCTTGGTTGGCAAGTGTGGGATAAGTGTATTAACCTGTGCATCTGAGAAAACTCCCAGGAGAATAAAATTAGTAAACTGGATCTAAATGACTGAAAATTGACATAGAAGCTACAAAGCATTGTTTTTAAACATCTGATTATGCACTGGATACCTCTCAGTCAAACTTGTAGAATGGTGTTATGAGTTGAACTGTGACCTCCAAAAGGAGTTGTTGTTGTTCTTCCCCCTGTACCTGTGAAGGTGACTTTATTTGGAAATAGGGTCTTAGAAGATGTAATCAAGGTAAGATGAGGTCATTAGGGAAGGTCCTACTCCAATATGACTGGTGTCCTTATATAGGAATGACCATGTGAAAGTGTAGAGAGAGAAAGAGAGAGAGAGAGAGAGAGAGAGAGATGCCCCTGACCACAGAAGCAGAGGACGGAGTGGTCCAGTTTCAAGTCAAGGAGCAATGAGGATTCACAGCCCCATGAAAGCTGAGCAGAGGCCAGGATGGATTCCATCAGAGGCTCAGAAGGAGTAGGGCTCAGTCGATGTCTTGATTGTCTTGATTTTGCCACTTCGCGTCTTCAGAACTGTGACAGAGTCCATTTCTGTTGCTTCAAGCCACCCATTGTGTGGTGTTTTGATGCAGTTGTGCCAGGAACTAATACAGAGAGCAGTAAGTCAAGCGTGGAAAAGGGAAAACTTGTCTTACTCCTTCTCTCTCCTTTCTTAGAGTTGAGAGGACCACAGTGGTCAGGATAACCAGGTGGTGGCTCCTCAGCTAACTCTGAGCAGGTGGTACAATCAACTGACTTAAAAGCCACAGAACTGGATGGGTTAAAGACCCTCGTGTCCCCACCCTCTCTCTCTATGTTATGCTGATGATGGGACACAGGTGGCATTAGTAATAGTCAGCCAATTTACATAGTCTTTGTAAGGGATTAACTTCTGAAAAAATAAACGAAGCAGTGCATCTACTCCCTTCTCCCACAGACTCCCTCAGTCTCCCGATAGGTGCCTGTGGTTCTCCCTACTGTGCAGGAAGCTGGGTCATCCACTTTCTCAGACCCAAGGTTAGCAGCGCTGAGACCAGAGAAACGTGGTGAGCATCAGAACCCATACCATCAAGGAACTGCAGTAATAGCAGCCACCACTAGGTGGCACCACAGCAGAGGCTGCAGACGCCCGTCTCCAGAACACAGTACTTCCCTGCGCTGAGGACTTAAATGACAACTTCATCTGTGTGCCTGCACCTTGCCATCAAGTAGAAGTGATGCCCACTGTGGTAAGAGGCAGTGTCCCTCCCTAGGTAGGGCTCATATTTCCTAAAGAATCATAATCCTGCAGAGGCTGAGAGGCAGACACCTGATCACATGTTGAAGAGGTGAAAAAGAAAGCCCGCAACACCTGTGCTTGGAGTCACTTCCTGATGTCCCACCCCCAGCCTAGCTGAGACCGTGGTGTTAAACCCCCTCCCCTCCCCCCGGAACATTCAACTGAACCCTTTCTCCAAAGTCCCTTTAGAGGGGTGTGTGTGTGTGTGTGTGTGTTACTGGGGATTGAACCCCAGGGGTGTTCTACCTCCAAGCTATACCCCCAGCCCTTTGTATTTTTCATTTTGAAACAGAGTCAAGCTAGGTTGCTGGAAGTCTCACTAAATTGCTGAGATTGGCCTGGAACCTGTGATCCTTCTGTTTCAGCCTCCCAAGTACTGGAATTACAGGTGTACACAACCACACCCGGCTCTCAGATACTTTTGATACAAATTTTCTTTAGATTTCACCAGGAGGCATTTGGTATAATTTGTTCCATCTCACAGAATGTGGTTTCTGAAACTCCCATCCTGCCTTAAGTTTCTGGGAATCTGTATTTGGGGATGTAAGATCTTCCTGTAACTTAGTGCTGACCCCCATTGTCAAAGCCTGGTGCTAGTTTTCCTGGAAGAAGCCAACATCTCTTACTTAAAGTTATCATTTCTCTTCATAGGCAAGAGAATAGGCCAACTGCTACCTGTGCTGTAACGACATTCAAGATCATTATAATTTGCTTTCAGGCAATCAACATCAACTCAGGTGAAAATAGTTCTCTTCCATGATCTTTGGTTTGGAATGGGTTTTCTCATTTGTGTTAAACATGACATTTTGCCTTTAAAGACAGTTCCAAGCAAATAATGATAATCAGTTTGGATTAACATAATTGTGAAAAATGTAGGTGTAAGGAGACATGTGACTAAGGTTTCTTATGAGTCAGATGGAATACAATAGGAAATCCGTGTTTCTCGTTTTATTTAAAACTGCTTCATTTACAGATATGTCCATTTAAAAATGTAGGCTTGCAAAAATCTGTCATTTGATATGTTAAATAGTCTAGGATCGCTTACTTTGAACATTAAGGTCTTTTTTTAATGTAGCTCATGTTTAAGAAAGCTACACCCAAGTATAGTTCACTGGATTATATTTAAAATTAAAAATTTAAGACACAATATTCTCTTATATTTCAGCTTTCAATTCCTTCCCTAAACAGTAAAAATGCCTGCATAAAAATGAAATATTACTAACCTATTTAGTGATAACTGATTCTGGGTTAAATGCGCCACCTAGTGGTTATATCAAGAAGTTCACTTTAACTTGTAATACGAAAATTACCTTCTTTTGACCTTCCATATTATAAAAGATCGCTGTGGGTGGCTGGTGAAATTATCCATAATGTGCATACATGTCTACCAAGATGACAATGATGCAGTGATTGTAGAAGTCATAGTAGGGGATGTGCCAGAGAATCAGAAACACACCGATTGCCATCTGGTAAAACAGAGCCAAAACGTATGCCTAATTAGTAGCCTGAAGGGTTGGACTCTTGTCCAGAAACCTTTCCTAAGTCATTCTATATAAAAAATTAATATTATACAGCCAATACCTGTGCATGCAGCCCAGAAATAAAGAAAATGGACAGGTGTGTGTGTTTGTAAATATCGAGAAGAGGGGTGCAGTTGGGGTAGCAGGATAGGAAATTACAGTCCTGAAGGTAAACTAATTTAGATGTGTCCCCCATGCTACCCCCACTTATCATGGCAAAATGGCAGATCCTACTAATACCTGAGGACAGCCCACCTGGGCCATGAAAAGGTCCAGTCTCTCCAGCTTCCTCCAGAACCCAGGCCACCTACACCCCAGGGTTCCTTTAGCAGGATCCTCCGCACACACGTTTCTTCCTTTCCTGAAAAAAGACTACCCCATGCCTCTCCTAACTTCCAAAGCTTATTTCTCCTTTTGCCACAAGGATTTCACAGGTACATCTTTTTGGCATATTACATCTTAGTGAATATTTGTTGCCTTACAAGTAATCACTGTTCCTGTTTCTTTCTTTATTGTTTTCTTCCTTCAGTAAAATAGATTTTGACAACAAAAGGATTCACAATGGACTCCTTTACTTTAAGAAGAGAGCTGTGCAGTTTGTCACTATTTGTATATTTTGTTGTCTTTTCCTTGAAAGCACAAGGCGCAAAAGGAAGACCTGGGCATCTTCATCCTCTTCCCCTGTGCTCCTTCTCTGTGAGGCGGATCCACCCAGGACTGCCAATGCCTGATTCTTTGTCTCCACAAAGACAATCGTGTGGCCAGTTTACAATCCTCACCCCCCCAAAAAAAAAATTCCTCAGCACAAGAAAAGAAAGAGTGGGTAGGGTGACTGGGAGAGTGCAGATTAAATGTGGTGATGAAAAATATATAGCAAAATATATAGCAGTTTTGGCATTTTAACCATGTGCCTGATGATATGTCAAGAGCTTTTCAAGTATAAACTCTTCTAATAACTCTAATCCCATAATATGGGCCTACCAATGTCTCCATTTAGCAGGTTGGGAAACAGACACAGGGTCATTGTGAAACTTGCCTACTGTCACACAGCTGGCACGTGGCAGAGTCAGGACTTGAACCCAGGGTCCTTTTGTCTCTCAATACTCTTAGATTTCATGGAAACAGTAGAGAATTAAAAACTCTCCATGCTATTGTTCATTCAGCATATACTTGTGAATCCCCACCATGTGTCAGGCCCGGTGATGTGCACTGAGGATACGGAGATGGATGACCAGGTCCCAGCTGTCAAGTCCCTCCCTAGGGTTTCCAA
The DNA here is from genome assembly GCA_004027185.1 of Glis glis. NCBI lineage: Eukaryota > Metazoa > Chordata > Mammalia > Rodentia > Gliridae > Glis > Glis glis. The sequence continues at coordinate 5,416 of PVJS01008228.1, read as the reverse complement.
CCTTTGAACACAGCTGTGAGAAATCTCTACCACCACAGCGTTCGCCCACCAGGCAGTTCCAACAAATGGTGTCTAGACACCACACACCATTGAGCCCCTGCCTGGCCAGCCATGAGGTCACACCACGCGGCAGTCAGCAGCTCAGGCTGCGTGGGCGGTGTCTCAGGCCTACTAATTGGGACAGGTGCAGAGTGTGATGACAGCAGGCCACCCACAGAGCTCTGGCACAGCCCACCAAGGCGGCAGGAGCAGGAAGCAAAAATGGAGATGAAACTTCAACTGCAGTCTGAGCAATGATGTCTGGCAGATAAAAACAAGAAGACCAGAAAGAAAAAGATGGCCGTTTTCAGAATGGGCATTCCCCAATCTCTAGAGCAAACAGTGCGGACTGGGGAACTGAGAGTCTCTGGAATAGATGCTACATGCAACCACCGGCCTGCCAGAACAAAAAGATAATTTGCACGCACACATACGTGCACACACACATGCACACAAGCACACAAGCACACACTCCCAATAATCATGGGAGAAGCTGTGGCTCTTGCTAGGGTGTGGATGGAGATACTGTTTTAAGTAAGTCTCCTTTGATAATGGCATTTCAAATGAATAGATAAGAAAGGGGGGGGGGCGTTGAGTAAAAGAAAGACCAGCTGTTACCAGTTAAGACTCACTTAGAGAAGAGACTATGGAAATGTTAAAGTGAAAGTGTCAGATTTAGAAGAAGCATGTCAACAAAACTGACCTTTCTAGATTCTGACACTTTCAGCAGAGTTGACCTAATGATGTTGCAAGCATTAGCAAGAATATTATAGGAGGTCACCAAGAAGAATGAGACAAGGTCACTTGATGGTGGGAATTTGCAATATATTGGAACAGGCCAAATCACTGAGGAGTGTTCAAGGTTTTAGTGGAAAGATGTGAACATTTTCTGTGACTAATGGTTGTTAGTTTACTTTTAAATGTATAATAACTATTATTTAATTTAAATCCTATAACTACACGTTATATACAGTACTGGTATTTCATGGTTTAATTGGGATTTTAAAATATAAGAGAAACATGACTTAATGAGACACTAAATACAAAATATTCTGTTTTATGTTATGCATTTTTTTAGTTATAAGCCAGTAACAATTGCTTACTTTATCCATGTACTTCCAATTTTTCAATAAAACCATAAATTGAGCATTCAATACATATTCATTTTCTTTCATATCAAAAACTATCAGCAAATTAGAGACAGAACATTTTAATAAGTCACCTTCCTTTATTTCAAAAGCTTGTACTGTGCAATGTATTTGTTATCACAGAATACTTGACAACTACACTGTCTCATTCGGGTGTTTCAAGAATAAAATTAAGATAATATTCAGGAAGCCTTCTGAGACCCTTATTATAGAGATTTAGATAAATGATTTATTGTAATTAGAAGACAATAAATAACCTATTAATTTTTTGTAATATTTTTAATTGTGAAAACTTGAAAGCTATTTGATTTCTGTTATTTTCTTTCTTCCTTCCTTCCATTGACCCTAATGGCATTCTATCTTTGATCTCTTTTTATTATTTTCAGTTTTGAAACAGGGTCTCACTAAGTTTCTGAGAGTCTCACTAAGTTATCATTTTAATACTTATACTCAACACACAATGGAGAAAGGAAAAGTAAAGGAAATTTATTTATTAATGTTTGCATTGCTGAGTGCGTGTGTGTGTGTGTGTGTGTGTGTGTGTGTGTGTGGTGTTAGGATGAATTATACCCCCAGAAAATATTCAACTCCAAATCCCTGTGAATGTCACCTTATATGGTAAAAGGGATTTTGGATTGTGAGATGGGGAGATTAATATGGATTATTTGAATGGGGTCAACATAATCAGAAGGGTCTTTATAAGAGGGAGGAGGGAAGATTAGAGTCAGTAATAGAGAGAACCTGGGAAGCAAGAAGTGACATGGAAAAGAGTTCCTGTGCTAAGGAATGCAGGCAGCCACGTGAGATTGAGAACGCAGGGGAGCGGATCCTCCCCTAGAACCTTCAAGAAGAGCCAACTCTGATGCACCTGGGCTGCAATCCAGTGAGATGGGTTTTGGACTTCTGACCTCCAGAAAAGCAAGAAAATAAATCTGTGTTGTTTTAAGTCACTCAGTTGTGATAATTGGTTGCAGCAGCCCAGGAAACTCACATTGGGTGTATGTGTGTGTACAAATTCACGTGCACAATAATATCTCCAATGGCAAGACTATGAGTCAGATCACCTCTAACTTTATTTAAATTCAAAGTAAATCTGGGGGAGGGGAGAATTCTTGTTTTTAAGGTATTTTTATACACCATGGTATGGTTCCTATAAAAGACAAAACAAAACAAGAACCATCTCTTCTCCTCAGGGACATTACTGTTTGCTGATTCTTCCACCATTAGTATTCTTTAGAGACCATCTGGAAATGCTTTTCACTGGGAGAAGGGAGGCTTATTTATTTGGGGCAACATATTGGGATAAAAGAACCCAGACACAAGCAAGCAGTTACTCAGTCCACAATTGTAAAAAAGGTTGCTAATCATCAATATACAGTGCCTTCAACCCTGGCTTCTCGGCCAGTACACAAAACAAGGACAGCCACCTCTCAGGGAAGTTAAAGGTTGAGATTTTGCCTTCAGTGTTCTCTCAGACTTTTTTTTTTCCTGTGCACCTTCTAATAATAAGGACTAGGCATTTCTTGGTTATAATATACAACTCCTTTTCCATAAAAATGACTTATTATATTTACATTTTGCCAGAAACTACTTGATAATAATGGGGAATCAGTGAAATCTTAAGGTGTATTTGTAATTCTTTTTAACTAAGGAGTAATTTGTATGCTGTGATTAGCAAGTGTCGGAAGAAAGCTGAAGGCCTCCCATGATCATGCTATGCATAGACTATCCTGAGTCTGCTCCCATTGCTTTAGGGTCCCATGCTGGATCTGCTCAGAAGAGACAGAATATTCTAAGGACTAACAGTGGTCCTCTACCTGTGGCATCCTCATGAAAATTAGTGAGAGCAGATTATTAAATATTCAAGGATTTAAACAACTGGCTGTTAAACTATTGGTAGCTTAAAATTGCTTAGAGGAGGGGCATGTACACCGCAGAGAATGGCCAAAGCTACAAACCAGGCCTCCCCTCCCCTCAGCGACCCTATGTACCTACTTATTGATGCATATTGTTCTTCCTTGACAGTAATTATTGGTCTGGCAGGCAGGAGAGAAGATATGGGCATCTGTTGTGTTATAGTGATGAGAATTCTCCATCATATTTTAGCAAAAATGTTCCTACCACAAGCCCTGTGAGTCCAGGGAAGTACTCTTGGCAAACATCTTCAGAGGCATCCATCCAGAGGTTCCCATTCCATGTTTCGGGATCCCAGAATTCCTACAATAGGCATTGACCTTCATATAGCAGCCTGTCTTGGCTATGTGTTCCAACTCTGGAGCTCAGAGGCTTGGGTCATTAGGTCTCCACCTGCAGCCCTGTAGTGTCTGTCCCCCCACCCAGGAGGTAAGGGAGCATGCCCATGCCCCTCAGCCACTATGTGAGCTACCACCTAGACGCTGGCTCTCACTCTTAGCCATTAACTGTTTGTTAGCAGCTCTGAATTTCTCATTTTCCCTATGTAGGGAATCAATGCACCTTACCAGTAGCCAACCCCAGACTTGCGGTCCTGTTGTCATTATAAGAACTGTTTCCCTATATTTTTCAAGTGACTGTATCCTTACATTTATCTCACTGCTCTGCCTGAACAAGACATTGTCCCTGGTCACCATCCATGAAATCTTTAGAAGTTGAGACACTGGCATGTGCCAGGGGGTATCTGTGCTCTCTCTACCAGGATGAATCCTCTCATTCACTCAGCCCCAAGCTCTTCTCTTATCACCTGTTTACTCAGACCACATCCAGTACCACCTGTGCTAGCTCAGACACTCCAAGAAGCAGCATCGAAGAATTTTACCAGGGTACATGCCTGCGAGAAGAAATAAGGAGAAAACAGTGAGAGGCTTGGGAGAGACCTGAGACACCATGCAAGCCTGACCAGGGTGAAGGAGAGACAACAGGAAGGTTGGTAAGAGCATCCTAGACCAGTGTAGTCTAATGGACACTCCCTAAGATCTCTGGGGAATCTATGGAGCAAAGCTGTCCATCAGAGGAGTTGTCTGAATCCTGGGGTCAGAACTGCCTGAGCATCACTGAATCTATGTGAGCTCAAACATTGTGATGGGTTTCTTTTTTTAAAAAACATGCATTTATTGGTGCATTGTAGTCTCACATCACAATGAATATCAGATTGATATTAACATACCTGCACACAGCTCTTAGTGTCTCCCCGCCTCTCCCCCCATATGGATTACTGAGAATGACATTGGTATATTCTTATATGTACACATTGTTTATGATAGTAATTCCATTGATTCACTTCTTTCTTGCCCTTCCCCTTCCCTTATACCACTTCCCTTGCTCTACTGAGGGTTCTTCACTATCGTCCGGAGATCCAGAGATTGTGTCCCCACTACTCCCTAGGTTGTGCATATTAATGAAAACATATGACCTTTCTCTTTTTTTTAATTGGCTAATCTCGCTTAGCAATGTTCTCCAGATCCTTTCATTTTCTTGTAAATGATGTTATTTTGTTCTTCTTTATTGCTGAGTAGAATTCCATTGTGTGTATTTCTCATAATTTTGTAATCCATTCATCTGTTGATGGACACCTAGGTTGGTTCCATAATTTATCTACTGTGAATTGTGCTGCTATGAACATGGTTATGCATATATTACTGTAGTTTTCTAGTTTCAATCCCTTTGGTATGATACCCAGTAGTGGTATAGCCAGATCATATGGTGGATCCATTCCCAGTTTTCTGAGGAATCTCCACACTGAGCTCCACAGTGGTTGAACTAGTTTGCAATCCCCCCAACAGTGTTGAAGAGTCACTTTTTCCCTACATCCTCACCAACATTTGTTGTTGTTTGACTTCTTAATGATTGCCATTCTAATTGGGGTTAGATGAAATCTTAGAGTAGTTTTGATTTGCATCTCCCTGATTGCTAATGATGTTGAACATTTTTTCATGTATCTATTGGCCATTTGTATCTCTTCTTTCGTGAAGTGTCTGTTCATTTCAGTTGCCCACTTCTTGATCGGATTATTTGTTTTTTTTAGTGTAAAGTATTTTAAGTTCTTTGTATATCTTAGATATTAGACCTCTGTCAGAGGGATAGCTTGCAAAGATCTTCTCCCATTCTGTAGGCTTTCTCTTTAGGCTCTTGATGGTTTCCTTTGATGAGCAGAAGCTTTGTAGTTTAATGCTATCCCACTTATTAATTCTTGTTTTAATTTCCTGTGCTTTGGAGGTCTTGTTGAGGAAGTTTCTACCTGTGCCTATATGTTG
>PVJS01008227.1:0-53763 GCA_004027185.1 Glis glis | reverse complement strand
GGGCTGGGAGTTGTGTAAGAAACTAGGAAGGTGTTTGTTTTCAGCTTGAGATCTTTTCTAATCTTACATTCCTAAGGTCCTTGAAGACCCATCCTGCTGGTTGCTGGACTGGACTTGTCCTCCACCTCTTCTCCTCTGCCCCCTATTCCTCCTTCATTCCTTGGTTTTGCCTTGAACAGGAAGCGGATAGGAGGCCTGCCAACATCGCCTTCTGGCTTCTGGCGACCATAGCTCTCTCTGGAAGGTAAAGATGCGAGATCAGTTCTCCATCACTGTGGCCCTGGGTCCTGCAGGAACTCCCGTGGCCCTGCCCTGCTTCACCTCCAACCCAGGCTGCGCTGCTGCTTCCCAAGTCTTGGCTACTTTTCTTTTTGGGGTGTGACTGAATCCACATGGCAGCTCATTTTAATCCCTGGAGGTTTCTAGATTTCTGTACCTTGGAGCTGAGGGAGACCATTAAGAGAAAAGTCTGTCCTTGGATAACTTGTGTGTGTGTGGTACTGGAGACTGAACCCAGGGGCATTCATTCTACCTCTGAGCTACATCTCCAGCTCTTTTGATATTTTTATTTATTTACTTTTTTGCGGTACCAGGGATTGAACCCAGGGGCGTTCTACCTCTGAGATACACCCCTGGCCCTATATTTTATACTTTATTTTGAAACCGGGTCTCACGAAGTTGCGGAGGGCCTCACTAAGTAGTTGAGGCTGGCCGCGAACCCGGATCCTCCGGTCTCAGCCTCCCAAGTACTGGGATTACAAGCATGTGCCAGCACGCCTGGCTAATTTTTTATTTTAAAACAGAGTCTTGCTAAGTTACAGCGCGGCCTCAAACTGAAGATCCTCCTGTCTCAGACTCCCAGGCATGAGCAGTGTCCTTGGATAACTTTTATTGGCCAGAGGGGTGACTACCACCTGCTTGATATTTCAGGCAATTTTTTTTTGTGTGTGTGGTGCTGGGAATGGAACCCAGGGGCACTCTACTTCTGAGCTATACCCCCAGCCCATTTTATTTTTTATTTTGAAACAGGGCCTCACTGCATTGCTGAGGCTGGCCGTGAACTTGCCATCCTCTCGTCTCAGTCTCTGAAGTTACTGGGATTACAAGCGTGTGCCACCACGCCCACCTTCTCAGGCAATTTTAACTCACTGCTGCCTGGTGATGATAGATAGATAGATAGATAGATAGATGATATAGATGGATGAGAGAGTCCTTCACTCTATTGTGTTACCCCATAGTGTGTGTTACCCCATAGTAGAGGCCAAGCATACAGTGACCCCAAGACACACTGAATGCTTGGCCTCTACTCTTTTGTTCATTCAGGTTTTTGTTTTATTTATTTTGCGGTTCTGGGGATTGAACCCAGGGTCATCCTACCTCCAAGCTACACCCCCAGCCCTATTTTTTTATTCTTTATTTTGAAACAGGTCTCACTAAGTTGCGGAGGGCCTCACTATGTAACTGAGGCTAGCCACAAACCCAGATCCTCTGGTCTCAGCCTCCCAAGTGCTGGGATTACAAGTGTGCGCCACCACGCCCGGCTCAGGTTTTTGTTTTCAGTGGTGGATTTACGTGTGTGCCCCACTCACGTCTGAGCAGCTTTTCACCATGGTTTTAGCTCTGTCCTGGAAGGACTGGCACAGCTCATCGAATCAGTCCCCTCCTATGGTAGGAACAAGAGAATGAAAAAGACTCCCTGCTACTGCCTGACAGTTGTGACAAGCCTTGTCACATCCCCTTTCCCAGAGGTGCCTCTTGTCCATTAGGAGGCTGATTGCTTATGGGGGAGCCTCTTGAATTCCAACAGAGACAAGATCAAGGCCTAATGTACTGCGTCAACATGGGGCCTCTCTTTCCTTGACCAACAAATTTTGACAGAATGGCTTGTCAACAAATAGGCCTGGGGTAGGAAGATAAAGTGTTGTCATTTAGAAATAAATGAGGTTATTTCTTTTCACAATTTGTAACCTCTTTTCCACTCTGTCCCTCCCCTCCTCCCACCTCCTCCCTCATGCCTACATTTTGCACACCAGCAAAATGCTCATAGAACCACATCTAGACAGCTTCATGCCCAACACTCTTGCCCTGGTTCCTGTTCCTGGTGGGAGCCTCTGCTTTTTACCTTCTGAAATATCTCCTTCCCTGCGTTTACGAAATATTCCAGGCCGTGTGGAAGCATGTCAGTGGTAACTCAGAGGAGCCATCACAAGTATCTGTAAAATGGGCAAAAGAGATAGATGTGCCAGTTACCCTCATCTGATCATTACACATTGCACACATGTACTGAAATGCCACACTGTGTCCCGTAAATATGTACAGTTACTATGCTTCAAATAAAAATATATTAATTTAGCTGGGCATCGTAGCCTATGCCTACAATCCCAGTTCTTGGGAGGCTGACATAGGAGAAATCACAGGTTTGAAGCCAACCTCAGCAATTTTGTGAGGCCCTCAGCAACTTAGCTAGACCCTGTTTCAAAATACAAAATAAAAAGGACTGGGGATAGCGAGGTGTGGTGGCACACACCTGTAATCCCAGTATTTGGGAGGCTGAGACAGGAGAATTGGAGGTTTGAGACCAGCCTCAGCAACTTAGTGAGACCCTGTTTCAACATAAAAATAAAAAGGGCTGGGGGTGTGTGTGGCCTGGAGGTAGAACACCCCTGGGTTCAATCCCCAGTACCAAAATAAATAATAAATAAATAAATAAATAAATAGGGCTGGCAGAGTAACTCAGAGGTAGAATGGCCCTGGATTCAATCCCCAGTAACACCCCCCCGCCCCAACACACCCAGTGTTCTGTGTTCATCATAAACTCAGATTTTCTTCTAGGTCCCCAGAGCTCTATTTTACTGTGTTAATACAAAGGACATAATTATGACAATTTAAAGATCCTTCCCCCCTTTTTTTGCAGTACTGAACATTAAAACCAGGGGTTCTCTACCTCTGAGATACATCCCCAGTATTTTTTATTTTTTTATTTTAAGACAAGGTCTTACTAACTTGCCCAGGTTGGCCTGGACCTCCGTGGTCCTCTTGTCTTAGCTTCCAGAGTGACTGAGATTATAGGCATGCACCACCACACCCGGCTAGTTTCAAGATCTTAGTTGACTTAATTAATTAAATGAGTAATTTGGTACTGGGAATTGAACTCAGGGGCATTCTACCTCTGAGCTTACCCCAGCCCTTTTTATTTTGTATTTTGAAACAGGGTCTCCCTAAATGACGGAGGGTCTCGCTAAATTGCTGAGGCTGGCCTCCAACCTGCAATCCTTCTGTCTCAGTCTCTCAAGTACTGGGATTACAGGTGTGTGCCATTGTGCATGGCTGGCTTTATATATTATCCTAGAATTGGGCAACACTTCATTCCAAAGAATAGAGTAAGTGTTCCAATGAGCTGAGCAGAAGAATTCGGTTTATAGGCAGAAAGAGATTGAAGAAAGCAGAAACAAAAAAATAAAAACTGGATTGGTCATTTCAAAGTGACATTCCTTGGAAGGCGGGTACAGGGAGACAGAACAGTAGAAAAATAACTGATTACTTAGCATCGGGGGTTGCTTGAAGTTTCCTTTTCTATGTAAGGATTAACCCAGAGGGAACTTCATTATCATGCCAACTGAAATCAACCTCTTTTGGAAATTTGGCTGTTATTTCTCTAATGCTGATTTTTTTCAAAAAGTCAGATAAACAGTTTATTTTCATACCTTGTGACCTGAAACTTTAGCATGAGTGACTGACTGCATTTTTATCTTTAGTCTGGTCTACTGGGGCTCAGGGCAGGAGCTTAGTCCAAACAATGGCCTTCTGTAATTTCTATTTAACAATTATCTATAACAGAGTCATATCCATATAGTGTGGGACAAACATTATTCATTGTCATGTGTGGGGAGAGCTCAAATATTCTCACGAATGATGCCAATCTCATTCCAATTTGTAGAATTAAATATATATGTGTATATATTTTTATTTTATTTATTTGTTTATTTTGGTACTGGAGATTGATCCTGGGGGCATTCTACCTCTGAGCTTCACCCCCAGCCCTTTTTTAAATTTAGAAACAAGATGTAAGTTGCTGAGGGTCTTGCTAAGTTGTGGAGGCTGTGATCCTCCTGCCTCAGCTTCCCAAGTACTGGGATTATAGGTGTGGGTGACCATGCTTTGCTATGTGTGTGTGTGTGTGTGTGTGTGTGTGTGTGTGTACACGTGTGTGTGTCAAAATTCTTAGCTTCACATTTGTGAGCCCCTGTTTGCTTAAGAGCTGCAGGTTTAGTAACTTAGTATGTAGCTCAAGTCTTCTTATTGCTATGTCTTACCTCTACCTACCAACCTATTCCAGGGAAAACTTGTGACCTTGAACTTGACACTTCCTTAGCTAGGATTCTTTGCCTGCTTGTCTTCTCAGCATCAGTCTTTCCAACTCTTGAGACGCCTCACTCAATATCATCGATGGAGCAGGCTGCAGAAGCCAGAAAGGGAAGAAGCTGGTTGACTAGTTATTCTGTGTCAAGCACTTTACATACATTTCGTCATTTAATTATCATAATTGCCCTTGGGTGTGGGTGTTGTTATTCCTATTTTACAGAGAAAGAAACTGAGACCCAGAGAATTAGGTAATCTGCTTGTCAGAGAAATAGTCTTCAATAATACTCATGGTCTAAAGATGAAATAGCAAGTCAGACCTTGCACTTATTCCCCATTGTGGCTGCCCCTCCCTGGAAACACCCTGGGCTTGGTGCAGAGGGAGACAGGGATTCTTTAGCTTCCAGGAAGGCCCAGGCAGCCTGCATTAGCAACAGCAATGCCAAACAGTGTGTCTAGCCAGTGGGTGTTGGAGAATCAGGCCATCTTTATGCCAGTCACTCAACACATACACCGCTTCACCCCTCCGCCACACTCCGGTTCCATCAGGATGGCTGGATGCCCACTAAATCACTTTAAAATGAAGAAAGAGGAGCTAGAGGTGTAGGTCTGTGGTAGAGTGCTGTGCTTAGTGTGCATGAGGTCTTTGGGCTCCATCCCCAGCTTAAAAAAAAAAGACACCAGAGCTGGGCATGGTGGTGCACATTTGTAATCCTAGTTCTTGGGAGGCTGAGACAGGAGGACTGCAGGTTCAAGGATAGCTTCAGAAACATAGTGACGAGGAAGTAGAAAGAAGTAGGCAGATAGGGCCTGAGGGCCACGATAGAAAGACTTCATTTCCTGAGAGGCAACAGATGCTAACCAACTTCCAAAACTCCTGAAAAGTGATAATGAGATCAAAAGCCTCCTGAAAGTGACCAGAGCTTCACAAAACTCCATTTGTTCCTGCTGATAAGCAATCCCAGGAGAATCCAGGAAACAGCACCTGGAACCCCAACCAAGAGAAGGAGACTCAAAGAAGGACACTATGCAAATACACTATGCAAATCCCAGGAGACTGCCTCTGAGACCCCAAATAGAAAAGGAGACTCGGAAGTATATAAACCCCTAGACCAGCCACTCTAGTAGGTTTTTCCCATCTGGGTACCCCTCCCTTTTGGGAGCTTTCCTCTCTCTCTCAGGTCACGTTGGCTTTGAGAGAAAGTGGGCACTTTGCCTGGGCAACACTTGGGTAGTGACCAGAAGGTGTTTGCTGGACATCAAGGCTGACTGAAGCCCTTAGGGGTGACCTGCACCTCTCTTCCGGCAGATCGCTTTGGGAGATTACTGCTTTGGGAGAAAGCAGTTTGTAATTGATGGAGCGTGACTTAGGGTACTCCCAAGTAGTGTCCAGAAGGCAGCTGCCAGACTCTAGGGTCCCTCTTTCCCCCTTCCCCATTCTCTTTACAATAAACGCCCTACTCACTTTCTGTTGTCTGTAGGAATCATTCTTTGTACTTTGTGGACAAGAACCCCGGAATACCACAGTCCTGGGTTCCATCCCTGGTACGGCGAAAAGAAAAAAAGAGAGCGAACTCTCATGCTGCAAACCCCTTTCACAAAGAAGTGGCTTTTTCTTTAGCCAGGAAGTTAGAATGGTAGAGGATTCTAGAATGTCAAGTTCTACTTCAAGAGGGGAATGGGATTCCTAGCGGTAGCTCCAGGTCTAGAGTTTGGACTCTTCTAGCCCATATTTTTCCTAGAGGAGGATTAAGTATTGGTGATCTATTTGGACACCCTAGGGGTGCGTTTCTAGTGATACCTTTGTTCAAGGGCTTGTGTGCTTAGTGCTCGCCCCTTCCCCTCCAGACAGGCGAGCTCCCTAATCTTTCTGGGGTTGAGGGGCTCACAGGAAATAGTAACACTGGTAAAGGCTGCTGTAGGCCGGAGGCAACAAACCCAGGGACTCCGGTCACCCCGCTCTGGCTGCCTGAGGTTTGAGGGTTCAGTGTCCTTACTATGACCCATGATCTTGGCACACTGGTTTGGAAACTGGCTAAAGGACCAGCAGAAATGTGCTAGCACTATCTATCTCAGCTTTAGGGTAAATGTTTCTGGTACAAATCCTCAGGGTAAACCGAGGTTAACGGATATGTCTTCATACTTTTTCTCCCTCTTTCTCTTTCCCTCTCTTTCTATTGAGTACATTAAATGGGGGGGAGTGTGAACTAATCTCATCTTCATATCAATGGGAAAACTATCGAGTGGGGGAGCGGAGGGGGCAGAGAGAGACAGAAATAGAAAGAAGAAGACAGATGGAGAGAGAAATTGCATTTCCCAGTAATATTCAAAATCGTTCATCCATGAATCGTAAACTGTTGAAAAACTTCCTTGAAATTGTCCAGCCTTAAATAATGTTTTGGGTGCTATTATTACGATGGTAGTAGCTATGTTGATTATGAAAATAGGTAACGACAGGAAACAGTATAGGGACTTTGGCGTCAGTGAGGTCTGGGTATAAATCTGAGCTGTGACAACTACAGGTCAGGTGACCATGAGGTTGTTGAACCTTTCTGTACAATGGGGATAATCCCAATCTTAGAAGGTTGTTCGATTAATTGCAATAAGGCATGTGAAAGTATTAATTGGCTACTCAACTCACATTGATTCTCCGCACTTTATTCCACTGTGGTCTCCTGCTGCAGGATCAACTCACAGGGAGTTTCTCTGGGTGCTTGGCAATGACCATAATGCTTAAAATGGTGTCTGGAACAGAAACATGGCATTCTGAATTTTATGGCTTAGCAATTCTGAATTTCAATAAAGTGCAATGTGATCGCTTCTCAGCCTTTTGGCTAAGATCAAATGTAATAAAGTCCAATACGACAGGTTCAGAGGGCAGGAGGTAAAGGTGTTTTTATAAATGTAGGCAAAACATACATCTGTTCATTCAGTGCATTCCAATAAATGAACAAGGCTCTTGATGAGTTTCTGACTTTCATGATAGTTCTGTGAAGTAGGTATCATTAGTCCCATGTTACAGATAAGGGAAACTGAGGCTGGGATACTAAGTATGCAATGTGACTTGGCTATTAAGTGGCAGAGCTAAAATTCCAAATCACTTCTTCCTGACTTTTTGGAAGACTCCTCAGGGTCTTACCAATTTACTGAGGGTCTCACTAAGTTGCTGAGGCTAGCCTAGAACCTGCAATCCTCTTGTCTCAGTCTCCCAAGTACTGGGCTTACAGGTGTGCACCACCACACCCACATGGTACATTTTCTTTGAGTACAATACTTGATCTGAAAGTTGAGTATCTAACCCAACTCTCTGGTATAAATTAAAATGGACCATAGTACAGTGAAGAAAAAGAATAAATCAAATAACATCACTCAACTATCACCACCACTCTTCAAATTTTGGTTCACACACAGTTCTGTTTTTCAAAAATCTGCTTTGTTTGAGGGGCGATTTAATCATTTATCATTGTAGGGGTTGAAAAAAATTTTATCGCCCATTGCTAGGTTCGTGGCTGGGGCCTCTATAACAAAAGACAGATTAACAAGAGAAAAGCAAAGCTGGTGGCAGGGGCCTGTAATCCCAGTACTTGGGAGGCTGAGACAGGAGGATCACAGGTTCGAGAACAGCCTCAGCAACTTAGTGAGACCCTGCTTCAAAAATAAAGAATAAAACAGGGCTGGGGGTTTGGTTCAGAGGCACAACACCCCTGGGATCAATCCCCAGTACCACCAAAAAAAAAAAAAAGAAGTGAAGACCCAAAGAAACAGGGGCACCTGTGTATTTTTGTGCCCACGTCTGATGAAGAACGGAGAGTGGAGGAGAAATATGTTTGGACAAAAAAGGTCTGATGCAATGGAAACGCACGGGGGAACTTGGCCAGGCCTGTGTGTTCAGATTCTTCCTGGGTCCCTGGGTCCAGAGATAAGGATGTTCCTTTCCTCTGGGTGTAGGGAGGCGCCTCTCACGGGAAGGTCTTATGACCTGCTTCAGGGGAGAAGGAAGAGAGGAAGATGGGGCCACCTTCCTGCTCCTGCTGTTTTCTTGAATGCCAAGGAGTCATGTTTTGAGGTAACATCACCTGAACCCCATCATCACTGAGGGGAAGTGGGACTATATATTTGCCAAAATCTTATGTTTTCACTTGTGTGTGTATGTGTGTGTGTGTGTGTGTGTGTGTGTGTGTGTGTGTGTGTGTTGCTAGAGATCGAGGCCAGGGCCTCACACATGCTAGCCAAGTGCTCTATCACTGAGCTACACCCCCAGCCCTGCTTTTACTTCTTGATCCAGGTAGGCCCCTTCAATCCTGCTGTCTGTTCCTCCATCTTTCAATCACTATTGAAAACCTTCCTAGTGTTGTTTTTTATTCCTGTGTGGGTTTCACCAAACCACCAACCCTCAACTCCTGTCCCCTTCCCCTTCCATCTGGCTGACTGCCCCGAGCGAGCCCTTCTTCCCAGATAGGTAGCAGGTTGTAATCTTGCCTCTCCAGAGGTACCTGCACCCTTCCCTGGCACCTCTGAGGACCACATGGCTGGAGTTTCTGTCTAACCAGGAATCATTCCTCTGGATATTTCTTCAGGCTTTTTTTTTTCTCTTTTTGTTTTACTGGGGATTGAACCTAGGGGCATTCTACCTCTGAGCTACACCCCTAGCCCTATTTTATTTTTTATTTTGAAACAGGGTCTCTCTAGGTTGATGAGAGTCTCATTAGTTGCTGAGGCTGTCCTCAAACCTGTGAACCTCCTGTCTCAGCCTCCCAAGTACTGGGGATTACAGGTGTGTGCCACCATGCCCTGGCTCGGTGTTTTTCTTTTGTAAGTCATGGAAGTATACAACCTATGTTAGAAAAATTCCATTTCAAATGAATTAAAATTAAAAAAGATTTGGCTTTCAAAGGATTGGTTTCAAATATCTGAAATGTTTACTCATGTAGAACACCTCCTTCTCAATTAAAGGAGGTCTGGCTACATTCATTCATGAAAATGGGAACATTGAGCTTCGGATTCTAGGGAGGGCTTTGGACTCTCGGGACCCACGTGTGGAGCCACATTATAGGCTGGGAATATTAGGCAGGTCCCTTCAACCCTGCTGTCTGTTCCTCCATCTTCAAGGGTCTCACGGACTTGTGAGAACTAAATGAGATGGTGAAGGCAGAACTCTTCTCTTCCTCCTCCTTCTCTCCTCCTCCTCCCCCCCTCCTCCTTCTTCAGATTGAACACAGGGGTGTTCTACCTCTGAGTTATACCCCTGACCCTTTTTATTTATTTATTTATTTATTTATTGCAGTACCCCTGGATTGAACCCAGGGGCATTCTACCTCCAAGCTACACCCCCAGCCCTATTTTTATTCTTTATTTTGAAACAGGGTCTCACTAAGTTGTAGAGGGCCTCACTTAGCTGAGGCTGGCTGTGAACCCGGATCCTCTGGTCTCAGCCTCCCAAGTACTGGGATTACAAGTGTGCACCACCACACCTGGCTTATATTTTTTATTTTTGAAACAGGGTCTTGCTAAGAGGCTGGCCTTGAACCTGCGATCCTCCTATCTCAGCCTCCCAGGTACTGGAATTACAGGCTTGCGCCATTGCACCTGGCTGGCAGAACTCTTCTTAGAGCATTGCTCCCTGCAACTGCTCAACAGGCAGTATATATTTCTTTTTAATTAGTGAGGTCATGCTTAACCAGAACAAGTAATTCAGAAGACAAGACTGGCCATTCTCTTTCTCTAGAAAATACTCTACTTGGGTCTAAGTGTCTGAAATGATAATCATTCATGACTTAGCTCTGCAGCCATGTGTGTGTGTCTTAAATTTGTTCTCCAAAAAGGGCATGGGGGAGTTAAACAGAGATAGGATTTGTACACCGTCTGGGACTTTTTTCTCTTTGTTTAACATCAAAGTGGTCTGCAGTCCGTTTTGCCAGTTTCTACATATTGGAGTACTCAGAGAAGGGCTGGAAGAGCCGAGCTGGCTGCCTGATTAGCTGTGACTCCCTTCCAGGCCGGCTCCAGAGACCAAATGGATTCTACCCCTTTAAGGTTTTAATGATAAAGGGGTGGTGTGTGTGGGGGGGAAGCTCCCTCCCTTTTTGAATGAGACTTTGTGGAGGCCCCACAATAAATCATTTGTTCCCTCTAAGTGCACTCTGGCCTACTCACAGCGCACGCTCACATGGATCCCACTTAAAATCGCTCATCAAGTGCAAATAGCTCCCAGCCTGGACGGCCGAGTGCCTCTCCAGCCTCGGTGTGTGGACTGAGGAGGCTGGGGCTGTGGGCAGCCCTGGGGCCTGGTGGGTGTATAAAGCCTGGGCCGCACAGGAAACCAAGACATTAGCTCCCTTTGTGCCACCCCCACCCCAGCTCCCTCCCTGTACATGCAAACCGGCCATGGTCAGATTTGAAAGTTCAACCTGCTCTGCCATGGCAGGTGACGCAGTCCCTGGACTTGTGCTGGGACTTCCCTGTCCCAGGGAGGTTGCTTGGCCTTGTGGCTCAGCAAGTTTGTCCAGCTACATGGGGTCTAGAAAAAAAAAGAGCAGGAGGAAGTAACTTGGGAGAGTCAGGGATTACGTGGTCTCACCCGAACCGGACCTCTGCCCCTCCTGTTCCACCTGGCTGCTTCCCATGGGGTCCCCCGGGCCTGCCCGCCTGTCTTCCTTGCTTGCCCACTCTGTGAGCCGGAGTCCCTTCCGGCACGCCAGGCTCTCCTCCTATAAAGGTGTGCGTCTGGGATAACCAATGATTAATGCGTGTGTCTGGCCGGGCCTTCGGGGTAATTTGATTTGCTTGATATCTAGAATGATCACCCCTCTTTTCCTCTCTCCTCCTTTCTCTCCCCGAGTTTGTGGCAGTGTTTACCTTCCTCGCTGTTTTAAGTTGATGAATGACACTTGTTTCTGGGTGTTCATTTCCACCCAAGTTTTAATTAAATTTTGCAGGCGGCTTCTGTAATTATGGATCTGAGTGTCTCTCCCTCATTTTACTTCTTGAAAGTTATTTGGCATTCAGAACTTTCCATAGTTTTCCTTTCTTTTCCTCTCCACCCAACCCCAGTGCTGATGGGCCCGGAGGCCTCTATCGCTGCAGCCACCACCCCTGGTGTTTTTTTTTTTTTTGGTCTGTGATAGCAAAAGCCACATCCTGCCCCTGACAGAATCCATTAGGCCGAGGAGGGAAGAGGCCGCCAGAGAGATGAGCTTGTATTGTGCCTTAAGTAACGGCACATTTGCAAAATGCTGCTCCAAGTAGATGCTGTGAACTCTCAAAGGGGCTGTCTCTATAAAGGGAGTGATGAAGCTGTGTTTTCTTCTTCTTCTCTTCTGTTTTCTTTCTTCTTCTCCTTTTCTTAAAGAGCTATGTGGAGAAGGAAGTGGCCTGTGTATGTTCCATCTGAAAGAATGCCCACACGGCCAAGGCAGCAAGAGCAATGGATTAATGGACTAGGAAATAGATGAACTAAACCAACCCTGGGTTACAATCTGCCTGCAAAGTTGAGATAAAATTAGAGCAAGGGTGTCTGGTTCAATTTATGGTGAGACCACGGTTAGGTCCCAGAAGTAAATGGAGCATGCTTCTGAGGTTACAAAAATTGGCTATGTTTCTTCAAGTATTTTATCAACCTCTGTTTTGGTTTGCCTAATGCACTCTTAGAAAGCTCATAAGGAAGCTATGTTGAATCTGAAGTAGAGGAAAAAAATGTTTTTGTTTTTGTTTTTGGTGGTGCTGGGGTCAAACCCAGGGCTTCATGTATGTTAGGTAAGCACTCTACCACTGAGATACACCCCCAGTCTTCCCATTTTTTATTTATTTATATTTTTTGTGGTACGAGGGATGGAACTCAGGGGTGTTCTACCTCTGAGATACACCAGCCCTATTTTATTTTTTATTTTGAAGCAGGGTCTCACTAAGTTGCTGAGGCTGGCCTTGAGCCTGTAATCCTCCTGTCTCAGCCTCCCAAGTACTGGAATTACAGATGTGTACCACATAGCCTGCTTGCCCAGATATTTTATTCTTAAGAAACTGTTGATCTGGGTATGGTAGTGTAAGCCTGTGATCCCAGCCACTTGGGTGTCTGAGGCAGGAGGGTTCAAGGTCAGCCTGGGCCAATTGGCAAATCCATGTCTCAAAATGAAAAATAAAAAGGGCTGGGTAAGCTAGGTGTGGTGGTGCACATCTGTAATCCCAGTCCTTGGGAGGCATTTTAGGTTCAAAGCCAGCTTCAGCAACTCAGTGAGACTTATATCAACTTAGTGAGACCCTGTTTTCAAACTAAAAATAAAATAATGCTGGGAGTGTAGCTCAGAGGTAGAATGCCCCTGGGTACAATCCCCAGTACAAAAAATAAAAAATAAAAAATAAAAAAAAATAAAGGCTGTAGAGTGCTCCTGGGTTTAATCCCCAGTACTGCAAACAGACAGACAGACAGACAGACAAAAGAACCGTTGAGACAAATTGCAGACCTAAGTGGTTTAGGGCAAACCCAGAATTAGGCTTATGGTTTCACCATGAATTTGGGGAGATGATGTTGGATGTTGTAAGGACCTAAATGATATAAGATATGGTCATTGCCGGTCCTGACATAGCTTCATAACTCTGTTGGGGACAGCAAGGGTAACACCTTTAAAATAGTTAGATAAGCCGGCGTGGTGGCACACGCTTGTAATCCCAGTACTTGGGAGGCTGAGACTGGAGGATCTGGGTTCGCGGCCAGCCTCAACTACTTAGTGAGGCCTTCTGCAACTTAGTGAGACCCTGTTTCAAAATAAAGAATAAAATACAGGGCTGGGGGTGTAGCTCAGAGGTAGAATGCCCCTGGGTTCAATCCCCAGTACCGCAAAAATAAATAAATAAATAAATAAATACATAAATAAATAAATAAAATAAAATAGTTAGATGATAGCTGGGCATGGTGGTGCATGCCTGTAATCCCAGTACTTGAGAGGCTGAGGCAGGAGGATCGCAGGTTCAAGGCCAACCTCAGCAACATAGCCAGACCCTCAGAAACTTAGCAAGATGCTGTTTCAAAATAAAAAATAAAATAGGGCTGGGGGGTGTAACTCAGGTAGAATACCCCTGGGTTCAATCCCCAGTACCACACACACACACACACACACACACACACACACACACACACAAAAGACAGAAAAAAATAGAGGCAATCTGGTATTATGAAATGAAAATGGAGTAGAAATCAAGACATGGATCCCGTTCTCTCTTCTCCCACTAATGAGGGCTGGGACCTCAGGCAGGTGGTTGCTCAGGCTGTTTTCCTCACTACAAATTAAGGGAGTTGAACGAAATAATCTCTTAAAGTTCCTTAGAGCTTTAATCTTCAGAATCTAATTAGCAACACCAGTAGATCTATTGTACAATTGAGGAATAAGGGGAACGGTGCAGAGGACGGGGCAGTGAGGCAGCTCACAAAGCACGTGTCACCATGGATGAGAGGAACTGCAGGAGGGACCACTGGGGAGCTGGGGCTGGCTGCACTTTGAAAGGTGGGCAGAGCTGGATGTGGTGGCACCTGCCTGTAATCCTAGGATTTAGGAGGTTGAGACAGGAGGATCGGATTCGAGGTCAGCCTCAGCAACTTAGCGAGGCCCTCAGCAATTTAGTGAGACCCTGTTTAAAAAAAAATAAAAAGCCAGGTGTGATGATGCAGGAGGATCACAGGTTCGTGGCCAACCTCAGCAACCTTCTGAGGCCTTTCACAATTTAGTGAAACCCTGTTTCAAAATAAAAAAAAAAAAGGAATAAAATAGGTCTGAGGGATGTAGCTTAGAAGGAGAATACCCCTGGGTTCCATCCCCAGTACATAAAAAAAAAAAAATTGGGCTGGGGGTGTAGCTCAGAGGGAGAACGCCCCTGGGTTCAGTCCCCAGCACCACACACACACACACACACACACACACACACACACACACACACAGAAAGGTGGGCCGGACCCCAGTCGTGGTGGCTGCCACCCCCTTACTTCCAGGTTAGACTGAGCTTTGCATGTTCCGCTAAGCTGGGCTGGGGGCAGGTCGAGGTCCAGGCAGAAGGCCAGCGTGACCATGGGTGAGGCCTGCAGCCTCCTTCCCTCAATAAAAGCAACTCTGACCTTAAAACAAAACAAAGACAGGCCGGCAGAAGATCCAGCATGGAGTGGTTGCAAAGTGTCTTTGGAGAACAGGGAAGAGGCCGAGCAGTGGTGGCAGTTTGTAGCGGTGGGTAGAGAGAGGGAAGTTGGCAGGTTGGACTGGGGCCGGGTAGGGGTGGGGTGGGGGTCTTGAATTCTGACCTCAGGAGATTGCAGGCAAAAGGCAGTGGCTATTGAAGGTTGGCCTGACAGATGGAGGCTGGACAAGGTGTGCTTTGGGGGCAGTGTGGAAACAGCCCAGCCTTCATCTTTGGTGGAAGCGCTGGCCTATTAATGTTTTTTTTTTCTCGCTACTGTGGATTGAACCTAGGAACATTCTACCCCTGAGCTACACCCCTAGCCCTTTTTATTCTGAAACAGGGTCTTGCTAAGTTGCTGAGAGTCTTGCTATATTGCTGAGGATGGCCTCAAACCTGGGATCCTCCTGCCTCAGCCTCTCCAGTACTGGAATTATAGTCATGTACCACCAAGCTCAGCTTATCAATATTTATTTATTTATTTTGTGGTACTGGGGATTGAACTCAGGGGAATTCTACCTCCGAGTTACACTCCCAACCCTATTTTATTTTTATTTTGAAATGGTCTCGCTACGTTGATAAGAGTCTTACTACTTGCTGAGGCTGTCCTCGAACCTGTGATCCTCCTGTCTCAGCCTCCCAAGTACGAGGATTACAAGCATGCATCACCACACCCGGCCTATCAATAGTTTTTGAATCTTTACCTTACTGCACTGTTCTTGCTTCCGGATTTAGCTCTTCCCATTCCTGATGGTGCTCAATCATTCTGTGACAGAGGATCAGGTCAGAGACTGGGTAAAAGGACAAATCGTAGCCTGTGGCAAAATGACAATTACATTGGAAAAAATCTTAAAAATTGTGGTAAGATACACATAACATAAAAATTGTACTTTTATTATTTTATTACTTTTTATTTTTTGCAGTGCTGGGGATAGGGCCCAAGGCTTTGAGTCTGCTAGGCCAGCGTTCTACAGCTGAGCTACACCCCCAGCTGCTGTCACTGTTTAAAGTCATTCATCTTGGGGTGATTTGCGACGCAGCAGTAGATAACCAGGACACAAGATGATACATCACGAAAGCCCTATTTTAGAGCTTCCTGTAGGCACAGGCAACGTTGTGAGCACTTCATGTGCATTAACTTATGGGCTCCTCACAACAATCTTATGATGTTAACTTGGAGTAGCTCAGAAACACAGAGTGCACAACCAGGATTCCAGTCAGATAGCCTGTTTTCCAGTCCCATGCTTTTTATTTCCTTTGGTGGTCCTGAGGATTGAACTCAGGGCCTTGCACATGCTAGGCAAGCATTATAACCACTGAGCTAGAGCTGGGCGTGGTGGTGCATGCTTGTAATCCCAGTACTTGGGAGGCTGAGACGGGAGGATCGCAGGTTCGCGGCCAGCCTCAGCAACTTAGTGAGGCCCTCCACAACTTAGTGAGACCCTGTTTCAAAATAAAGAATAAAAAATAGGACTGGGGGTGTAGCTCAGAGGCAGAATGCCCCTGGGTTCAATCCCCAGCAGCACAAACAAAACAAAACAAAACAATCACTGAGCTACACCTCCAGCCTCAAGTGTATGTATGTATGTATGTATGTATGTATGTATTTATTTATTTATTTCATACTGGAGGTTGAACCCAGAAGCATTCTACCACTGAGGTATTTTATTTTAATTTTAACTTAATTTTATTTTAATTTAATAATACCACAGCCCTATTTTATTTTAATTAATTAATTAACTATTTATTTATTTTGTGGTGCTGAGGATTGAACCCAGGGGCATTCTACATTTGAGCTATACCCCCAGCCCTATTTTATTCTTTATTTTGAAACAGGGTCTCACTAAGTTGTGGGGGGCCTCACTAAGTAGCTGAGGCTGACCGCGAACCTGTGATCCTCCCTTCTCAGCCTCCCAAGTATTGGGATTGCAAGCGAGCACCACCACGCCTGGCATTATTTTTTATTTTTAAATAGGGTCTAAGTTGCTGAGGCTGGCCTCTAACTTGAGATCCTTCTGTCTCATCCTCCCAAGTACTGAAATTACAGGTGTGCACCACCACATTTGACTTAAGTGTATGCTTTTTTTTTTTTTTGTGGTACTGGGGATTGAACCCAGGGGTGTTCTACCTCTGAGATACACCCCCTGCCCTATTTTTTATTTTGAAATAGGGTCTCTCTAGGTTGATGAGAGTCTCACTACTTGCTGAGGCTGTCTGCGATCCTCCTGTCTCAGCCTCCCAAGTACTAGGATTAAAAGTATATACTTTTTGCTGGGCATGGTGGCGCACACTTGTAATCCCAGTACTTGGGAGGCTGAGACTGGAGGATCTAGGTTGGCGGCCAGCCTCAGCTACTTAGTGAGGCACTCCGCAACTTTGTGAGACCCTGTTTCAAAATAAAGAATAAAAAAGGGCTGGGGGTATAGCTCGGAGGTAGAATGTCCCTGGGTTCAATCCCCAGTACCACCAAAAAAAAAAAGTATATACTTTTAACTGCTAACTTATTTGTTGCATTGATTCAATAACCTCTTTTTATTTTTATCATAGAAATAACAGAAACTGTTGGTCCACCCGTTCGGCAAACATCTGATGAGTGCCTACTTTGTGCTGATCAGTGATGAATGAATTGATTTTCTTTTTTTTTTTTTTGAGATAGGGTCTTGCTCTGTTGTCCAGGCTTTTTTTTTTTTTTTCTTTTTTGTAGTACTGGGGATTAGCCCAGGGGTGTTTTACATCTGAGCTACACCCAGCCCTATTTTATTGAAACAGGGTCTTACTAAATTGCCAACACTGGCCTCGAACCTGTGATCCTTCTGTCTCTGCCTCCCAAGTACTGGGATTACAGATGTGCACACCACACCTGGCTGTTCAGGCTGGTTTTGAACTCGTGGGCTACAGCGATCCTCCTGTCTCAGTCTCTGGAGTAGCTGGGACTGCAGGTGTGCAGCACCATGCCTGGCTGACTGAGCTGATTTTGAAGAATGACTAAGGGTTACAAAGTATATATGTTCTCAGGAAAGAGATAAAGACATGAGAAATCCTGGCACATTATATTTTAATGTTTTTATTTTGAAAAATGATAGATTTAAGCCAGGTGTTGTGGTGCATGCTTGTAATCCTTGGGAGGCTGAGACAGGAGGATCGCAGACTCAAAGCCAGCCTCAGCAACTTAGCAAGGCTCTCAGCAACCCAGTGAGACCCTGTTTCCAAATAAGAAATAAAATAGAGCTGGGGGTGTAGCTTGGAGATAGAAGGCCTCTGGGTTCAATCCCTAGTGCCCTTTCCCCCCAAAAAAAGGAAAGAAAAGGAAAATGATAGGATCATAGAATTTTGTAAAAATTCTATGAGAAACGTACACATACATACACACATAGAGGGAGATCCCATGCACACATCAGCCTTCCTCTCTCAATACTTGTTAGCATCTTGCATAATTGTACTACAACATCGAAACCATAAAATTGACATGGGTGTGATCCACAAAGCCTATCCAGTCCTCATTATTTATACCTGCACTCATGTGTGTGCTTGTCTGTGCCTTTTTTTTCTTTCTTTCTTTCTTTCTTTTTTTTTTTTTTTTTTGCAGTGCTGGGGATAGAACCCAGGGTTTCGTGCATGCTAGGCAAGCGCTCCATCACTGAGCCACATCCCCAGCTCTACTGTGTGCAATTTGATCACCTGGGTGGTTTTTGTGTAACCAGCACCACAGTCGGGTGGCAGAACTGTTGGCCATCAGCCTTGTGCCTGGCACATTGCGTGTGACTGCAACACAGAGGTAGTTGAGTAGAATTAGAATGACCTGGCAGGAGAAGCAAGCAGGGACCATAGTCCAGACTTCCTCACATTAGGGAGCCTGAATTTTGTACTAAAGGTTTTATTTATTTATTGTGGTACTGGGGATTGAACCCAGGGGCATTCTATCTTTGAGCTACACCTCCAGCCCTATTTTTATTTTTGAAATAGGGTCTTGCTAGGTTGATGAGAGTTTCACTATTTGCTGAGTCTGTCCTCAAACCTATGATCCTCCTGTCTCAGCCTTCCAAGTACTAGGAGTACAGGTGTGCACCACCACGCCCGGCTGTACTAAAAGTTTTTTATTTTTGATACTGGGGATTGAACTCAGGGGCGTTCTACCTTTGAGCTGTACCCCAGCCCTTTTTATTTTGAAATAGGGTCTCACTCACTAAGTTACTAAGAGTCTTGCTAAATTGCTGAGGCTGGCCTGGAATCTGTGATCCACCTGTCTTAGCCTCCCAAGTACTGGGATTAGAGGTGTACACCTGGCTGTGAGGGGAGGACTCAGATTTTGTACTAAAGGTTTTGAACAGTGATGAGGGCTAAAATGGAAATACTTTTAGAGAGAAGCAATTGAGTGTTTTACATTCACCTTGAGGCTTAAATGACTCAGAATCTTTTTTCTTTTCTTTTCTTTCTTTCTTTTTTTTTTTTTTTTTTGCAGTACTGGGGGTGGAACCCAGGGGCATTCTACCTCCAATCTACACCCCCAGACCTGTTTTTTTTTCTTTATTTTGAAACAGGGTCTCATTAAGTTGCAGAGGGCCTCACTAAGTTGCTGAGGCTGGCCACGAACCTGCAATCCTCTTGTCTCAGCCTCCCAACTACTGGGATTACAAGCATGCACCACCACGCCCAGCTAGAATCTTTCTTAAGAATAGACAGCAGATGTCTGGGTTGGATGTGGGTGGGGTGCAGGTGCTGGTGACCCATGACTGGCCTAGGCCCTATTCTTCTGCACTTCCTTCTTGGTGGTTCTCCAGAGCCATCCTCTGATCACCAGCTCACCCTCTCTGCTACGTCCGTCACTCCACCGGCCCTCTGGCTCGTTTGACACTTGGAACAATCTCAAAGGATTATTGTATTTGTGGTTTTTATGTAACATGGCATGAAATATGGAGTGCACCTTTACAGTTTGTATAATTCTTTTCCTGTCTCCAAAGCAAAGTGTTAAAAAGAGTAAGTCATTTTGCAGTTGCCGCAGCTGCTACTGAATATAGATTGGAAAGATGATGTGCTCGAACAAAGTGGCGATCAGATAAATCCTAGGAATTTGTCTCTTAAAAAAATGTGTTTGTTAGAGAGGGCTGCCTGCTGGTTCTTTGAGGGGGTGGGGCCAAGCAACTTAGCTTTATGTGGAAGGAGTTTTGTCAGTTTCTTTGTACCAATTTAAGGAGCTGTTGGGATAATATGAATGATGATGATGGGGCTGGGTTGCAGCTCAGTGGTAGAGCATTTGCCAAGTGTGTGCAAGGTCCTGGGTCTGATCCCTAGTACTGAAGAAAGAAAGAAAGAAGAAAGAAAAAAAGAAAGAAAGAAAGAAAGAAAGAGAAAATAAAATAAAATTATGGAGGCCTTCAGCATCTGATAAAGCCCTCTTTTTCATGATCTGTGATGAGGCGTGTAGGGTAGGGTCAGAGTTCTATTATCTCCTGTTTACAAATGGAAAGGATGAGAGATGAACCTACATCAGCATAGCTCTGACATCTCTCAACTTCTAAATCTACACAAAAGCCTGTGCATGAGCTGGATGTGGTGGTGCACGCTGTAACTGGGAGGCTGAGATAGTATGATCACAGGTTCAAAGCCAGACTCAGCAACTTTTAACGAGGTTCTCAGCAACTTAGACCCTGCTTCCAAATAAAAACTAAAATAGGACTGGAGGTGTAGCTTGGAGGTAGAATGCCCTGGGTTTAATCCCCAGCACCACACACACACACACACACACACACACACACTAAAAAAAAAAGCCTGTGCATATATGTGGTCCACCTGATTTTCAGGTGAGATTCATACTTTGAAGAGAAGCAGAGACAGATGGGTGCCATTTATTTTGTGCTCGTTTTGGGCCAGGAGTAGGGTAGGGTGGCTTATATTTGTTATTTCATTTAATTCAAGGCTTAAGAACATTAGAACCCAAAACAAATAAGAAGAACCTTCTCCACGGCTGGCTTTTAATACACTGAAAAATGATCACAGTTGTTTCTGGCGGCCTGGGCTTCCCTTTGACTGAGTCTTCCTCCTCCGTCTGTGCGTATCCTGTAAGCTCCAGGAGGTAGGAGTGCTGTCCTGGCTGTGGTTTATTAAATCAGGGCTGGGGGGAGGGTCTGAGCAAGTCATCGCCTGCGTCCTGTGGCAGGGATGTCTGCAGGCTTCTGCAGTCCATGTAGACACGGAGTTCCTGTTAGAGCAGCCAGTCAAAGGTCACGGGCTGCTTACAGAACTCCTGGTCCCCTTAGGCACAGTTATGAGTGCCAGGTACTTGTGAGGATTAACTCAGATACCTGGGCTGTGCACTCACTCCTGAGTGTCCAGAGCGTCCACGCAGGACTCAGGGTCAACGTGCCCCTATAGACAACCACGGCCTCCTTAGTGGGTCAGTCTCAAGGTCCTGGCTCCTTCTCAGTTCTGGGTGAGTTCTCTCAATATAATAACTGATAAGGGGAATGTCAGTTATTTATAGTCCCCACCCACCACTTCAATGCTAAAATGTGGGTGACTGATAAAAAGCAGTCAGCTATTGTTGATTATCAACAGTGCGCCAGCCCCTCTGCTAGGCGCCTGGGCATGTTATCTGCTTTTAATCCCCACAGCAACTCCGACTGCACAGCTCAACGGCTGACGGGATCAGAGGTCAGTAGGAAACCCAGAGCACGTACTGCCCCGTGTGAGCGGCTTTACCTTTCTGTGCCTTAGTCACTCATCTACAAAATGAGACAGTTAGACCAGATGTTTCTTTAAATCCTTTCTGACGCTAAAATTCAGTTTGGTTGTCTTTCTTAGGAATATTTACAACCTAACAAAAGTCAATGCTTTATGCCCCCGAAAGACAGGGCACTGATTGTAGAAATATATCCAGATCTATACCTCTGCCCCTGGTTATTATTTTGAGGAGGGAGTAGTTTAAAATGATCAGTTAAAGCTGGGCGTAGTGGCACGTGCCTGTAATCCCAGCTGAGGCAGGAGGATCAAAAGTTCGAGGCCAGCCTAGGCAATTTAATGAGACCTTGTCACAAAATAAAAAATAAAAAGGGCTGGGGATGTAACTCAGTGGTAGAGCATCCCTAGGTTCAATCCCCAGTACCACAACCAAACCAAACCAAACCACAACAAAAACTATCAGTTAAGGTTTTTTGTGTGTGTTATGCTAGGAATTGAATGCAAGGCCTGGCACATGCTAGGCAAATGCTCTACCATTAAGCTACATCTCCAGCTGTAGGTAATTTTTAAAATTAATTAATTAGTTTATTTATTTATGGTACCGGGGATTGAACCCAGAGCTTCTACCTTGAGCTATACCCCCAGCCCTTTTTATTTTTTGTTTTGAAACAGGGTCTCACTAGGTTGCTCAGAGTCTTGCTAAGTTGCCGAGGCTGGTATTGAACCTGCAATCCTCCTGTCTCAGCCTCCCAAGTACTGGGATTAAATCATGGTGTACCACCATGCCTGGCTCAGCTATAGGCTATTAAAAAAAAAAAAAGAAAAACGTAACAGAATCTTTGGACTGGCTTAGAGAATTAATTAGGGTTGATTTCTGAAAGAGCCAGAGTCTTAGACAGGGCTTAATATGTCTACAATTTGAAGATTTTGTCCTTGCTCTTGGTTGGTTCATTTTGTCTTCGGGCAAAGTTTCTTCATTTGCAAGGTGATACCTGCAGTACCAGGGCCTCCCACTCAGGATAGGGAGAAAGCCTTGCTTTCTTTAGTAGTTAAATAAACCGGGTATGGTGACACATGCCTGGAATCCCAGTCTTGAGGAAGTTGAAGATCACAAGTTCAAGGCCAGCCTCAGCAATTTAGGAGATCCTGTTTCAAAATAAAAAATAAAAAGGGCTGTAGCTCAGAGGTAGAATGCTCCTGGGTTTAATCCCAGTACCGTACCAAAAAAAAAAAAAAAAGTTAATGTTAATGTGAACTTTCCCACTGATCGGCTCATCTTGGAACTACTGTAAGCAAATACTAGGAGTTACTTGATTTGGAGTTAGATTATCATCTATGCTCAAACCAATCACTGTGGCAGAGGAGATGGTACTATACTGATGATAATTATACCTGTCTAACAAGTCTACCCTTAGAGCCGGGATAGATTTAGTTCTACTCAAGTCTGCATGAGAAACTTCTGAGTAGTGTATCAGTCAGGAGAGAGCAGGTTATACTGCAGTAAAAAACAAACCCAATATCTCAGTGGTTCAGAACAACAAAGATACTTCTTGATTCATGGTCTTTTTTGTGTGTTGGGGTTGAATCCAGGACCTCAACCCTGCTAAGCAAATGCTCTACCACTGAGCTCCAGCCCAGCCCCTTGCTCATGTATGACGCAGGCCAGCAGGAAGGGTCAGCTCCTGGGAGTCGGTCCTGGAAGGAGGCTGATGGTGGCTCTATCTCACAATGTGCTTTTGTTATTTCCAAGACAGGGAAGGAAGCTGGAGAGACCAGCACCAGAAGTTAAATGTTTCCACCTGGAAATGACACTCATCAGTCTGCCCACATTTCACTGGTGAATGCAAGTCAGATGACCATGTCTGACTTGGAGAGGGCTAAAAATGCAGAGCTCCTGAGTGCCTGGGAGGGAAGGACAGCTGTGTCAGTGGCCAGCAACCGCGTCCGACACAGCAAGCATCCACAGGCCTGAGAAGCAGGGGAGCTGATGGCATAAAGGCCAGTCCAAGGGCCGAAGAGGAGATGTCACAGCTCAAGCAGAGGCAGGAAAAGAAAGGTCAGATTTCTCCTTCTCCGCCTTTTGTTCTATTCAGGCCTCTCTGGATTGGATGAGGCCCACGCATATTGTGGAGGTCAACTGATTTTTACTCAGTCCACTGACTCAAATGCTAATCTTATCCAGAAACACCCTCAGACACACCCAGAAATAATGCTTAACCTGGACACCGTGTGCTCCAGTCAAATTGAAACCGAGAATTAACCATCACAGTAACAAAGTCCTGTACAAAATCCAGATCACTGGGCTTCCAAGAAGGAGTATTTGCCATTATACCCTATCCCAGCCCACCTGCTTCTCTTGTCTAGTTTGGAAAATTCACAGGGCTGGGGATGTAGCTCAATGGAAGAGCACTTGCTTGGCATGCATGAGGCGAGGTCCTGGGTTTGATCCCCAGCATTTCCCCCCACCAAAAAAAAGTTCACATTACCAAAATCTTAATGGAAGTAGAACTTACATATAAGCGGAGCATGGTGATGGACGCCTGTAATCCTACTTCTTGGGAGGATCGTAGGTTCAAGGATAGCCTCAGCAAGGTAGCAAGATTCTCAGCAGTCTAGCAAGACTGTTTCAAAACAAAAAATAAAAAGACTTGGGGGTGTAACTTGGAGGTAGAATGCCCCTGGGTTCAATCCCCAGCACCACAAAAACAAAAGAAACTTATATATTATATATAGGAGAATAAACCATTGACACTAATGTGGAATGAAAGCAGAGATGAAAGATTGGGCATTTCTCCTGAGACTTTTTGAAAACTCAAAATCATTTCTATCATCTATCTACATTTTGTGATAGCAACGTGAGGGCAGAGTGATGGGAAGAGGTCAAGGACAGGGTCAGTAATTGCCTTCCCTAAGCTCACCCCAGAACCCGATGGGGTTGATGTATAGTGGTTCTATAGAAGAAGAAGGAATAGATGGTTGTGGTGGCACATGCCTGCAATCCTAGTACTTGGGAGGATGAGACAGGAGGATTGCAGGTTCGAGGCCAGGCTCAGCAACTTAGTGAGGCCTTCAAAATAAAAGAATAAAATAGGGCTGGGGGTATAGCTCGGAAGTAGAATGTCCCTGGGTTCTATCCCCAGTACCCACCCCACACACACCAAAAAAAAAAAAAAAAAAAGAAAATTAATGCTCAAAAAGTTCATGTCTAAGCTGGGCATGGTGGCATGTACCTGTAATCCCAGTTCTTGGGAGGCTGAAATAGGAGGATTGTGGGTTTGAGGCCAGCCTCAGAAGTTTAGCGAGAACCGGGTGTGGTGGTATAGGCCTATAATCCCAGTACTTGGGAGGCTGAGACAGGAGGATTGCAGGTTCCAGGACAGCCTCAGCAAGGAGTGAGAATCATTAACCTAGTGAGACCCTGTTTCAAAATAAAAATAAAATAAGGCTGAAGGTGTATCTCAGAGGTAGAATGCCTCTGGGTTTAATCCCCAGTACTAAAAAAAAAAAAAGGAAGTGTAGTAAGGCTCTCAGCAACTTAGTAAGACCCTATTTGTTGTTGTTGTTGTTGTTGTAGGTTGAACCCAGAGGCATTCTACCTCTGAGCTACACCTCCAGCTTTATTTTATTCTTTATTTTGAAGCAGGGTTGCACTAAGTTGCTGAGGGCCTCACTAAATTGCTGAGGCTGTCTTCAAACCTGTGATCCTTCTGTCTCAGCCTCCCAAGTACTGGGATTACAAACATGTGCCACCACATCCCGCTAGACCCTGTTTCAAAATAAAAAAATAGGGCTGGGGGTTTAAATCAGAGGTAGAATGCCCCTGGATTCAATTCCTAGTTCAGAAAAAATGAAGTCCTTGTCTAGAGATGCAAGCTAGTAAACTTCAATCACATTCCAACTTCCATGTTGTGGCTGGAAGCTGGTGATCTTGCCGGTTCCTTGCAGCTACCTCCCATTTTTCTTGTAAAGATTTTGTGTCAGATACCATTGCTGGTCACTGGTGCAGTGTCTTCACACCCTGCTCCTGGGTGAGTGCTGTGCCTCTTGCCCGCGTGGAGAGCCCGGAGGACGTCCCTTAGCAGCTTGATTCAGCAAGAGGTTTTCCCTGATGGTTTTGCCGGGATGTGGCGAGGGCTAATTAGATAATGCCTGCGAAGCACTTGCAGTTCCTTGGAGATGAGTCTCTCTATGTATTATTAATAGTGGTGGACGCAGTGTTTCCAAACAAAGGATGGTGCCTGCTTCAGACCTTAGGGTGGGGCAGGAAGGGCAGTGGAGGGTTGCAGAGCAGAAAGAACCAACGTGATCTGGGGCTCGGGGCAGAGGACAGGGACTGCCATCATGGGGTGGAATCTGAGGGTGTCTCTCCAACAGGCAGGACTTTCAAGAACAAAGTGGGCAGGGCAAAGGGCAGTTCCTGCTAGACAGGTTTGTGGCAGAGCTGTGGCAGCCCTGGAGAGATATCTGCTCTCCTGAGTCTCAGCCAGGCTATCCTTGCCTGGGGGTTGTTTCCAATCCAGAGGACCAGGGACTGTGCCGGCTTCCTGGGCCACGTGGCCAGGACTCTCCTTCCACTGGAAAAAAATATTTTTTTTTCATGGTACTGAGGATTGTACCCAGGGGTTCACTACCACTGAGTTACATCCCCAGCCCTTTTAATTTTGAAACAGGGTCTTGCTAAATTGCTGAGGCTGGCCTCGAACCTGCGACCCTCCTGTCTCAGCCTCCTAAGTACTGGGATCACAGGCATGAGCCACCGTTCCTGGTTTTACTGGAAGATTTAATTCATAGACCTCACCGCCCTGTAGCTGCTCAGGTGGGCGGGCAGGCAGCTGTCACCCAGAAGTTATGTTGAAGTCTGTTGGGGACCAAATGCTTATGTCCCGCCCCCAAATTCCTCTTGAAGGCCTAACCCTAACCCCCAAAGTGATGGTATGTGGAGATGGTACCCTTGGGGCTAACTAGGTTAAGAGGAGGTCGTGAAGTTGGGGCTCTTGTGGTGGGATTAGGGTCCCTATGAGGGGACACCAGAGAGCTGACTCTTTCTGTTACATCAGGATACAGTGAGAAGGTAGCCTTCTGCAAGCCAGAAAGAGCCCTCACCAGAAACCAGCCCTCCAGTCTCTTGGCCTTGGGCTTCCCCGCCTCCAGAAGTATCTGAAGTGTGAGAAAATACATTTCTGTTGTCTTTGGTATAGGTGGAGCTTCCCTAATTAAAAAATCTGAAATCCAAGCCGGGTGTGGTGGTGCATGCCTGTAATCCCAGTACTTGGGAGGCTGAGACACGGGGATAGCAGGTTTGAAGCCAGCCTCAGCAACTTAGCAAGACCCTGCTTCCAAATAAAAAATAAAATAGGGCTGGGGGTGTAGGTCAGCGGTAGAATGTCTCTGGGTTCAATCCCCAGCACCACACATACACACACACACACACACACACACCTGAAACCCAAAATGTTCCAAAATGTGAAACTTTTAAGTGCTGACATGATGATGTGAGTGGAGAATTCCACACCACGACGCTTCGTTTCATGTGCTCAATCATTAAGCATATTGTATGCAATTACATTCAGGCTATAGTATAAGGTACGTGAAACATGAGTGAATTTTATGTTTAGACGTGAGTCCCCTCCCCAGGGTATTTCCTTATGAATACACAAATGTGTCAAATTACTGAGCATGGTGACACATGCCTGTGATTCCAATACTTGGGAGGCTGAGACAGGAGGATGGCAGGTTCGTGGCCAGCCTCAGCAACACTAGGCCCTCTGCAACTCAGTGATACCCTGTTTCAAAATAAATAATAAAATTGGACTGGGGGTGTAGCTCAGAGGTAGAATGCCCTTGGGTTCAATCCCCAGTACCACACAAAATAAAATAAAATAAAATAAAATAAAATAAAATAAAATAAAATAAAACAGGGCTGGGGGTGCAGCTCAGAGGTAGAACATCCCCAGGTTCAATCTCCAGTACTGCGCACACTCACAGAGAGAGAGAGAGAGAGGAGTAGGGGTGAAGCTCAGAGGTAGAGCACTCGACTAGCATGTATGAGGCCCTGGGTTCCATCCCCAGCACTGCAGAACCCAAACACAAAAATGAAAACAAACAAACAAACCCGTACTCCACAGAAGAGATTCTGCCTCAGAACTTTCAGAGAGCAGAGCCCTGCAGACGCCTTGGTTTCCGACTTCTAGTCTTCAGTATTGTGAAAGAATCAATTCGTGTTGTCTTAAAAGCGCTGGTTTGTTACAGCAGCCCCAGGTAGCTAACACTGCAGGGTCTAAGGGTTTTTAATTGCCCTTTCCAGCGACTGCAAACACCTCTACTGGTGTAGAAAGCCAGCCCGGCCCGGCCAGGTGAGCCTGGGCCCTCTTTGTCTCTCTTTGTCTCTCTTTGTCTCTCTGTTTGGGGAAGTCTGTGCAGTTGAACTCCCACAGAGGCCAGGCCTTCTGTGACCAAGGTCTCACACAAACATGTTCAAGGATACAAAGAGCTTAGAAACCCAGAGTCTTAGGGGAAGGACAAACACTTCTGAAAATCAAAAATGACAAGTCCTTATTTCTCCTTGGGAACCATCAGGTGGTATTTTTGTTAGTGGGCACCCAAACTCATCGTAGCTCAGTCCCATAAATGCTCACAGGGAAATGGGCAGGTTAGTTAAGATCTACATACATTGGATGACCCGGCAGTCTCTTTGCTGTGCCTGTCAGTCACCTGGGGGCCTCAGGGGGTAGACATTAGAGAGCCACCAGGGTCCCTCCACCCCCTGCAATAATTCCAGATCACAGGGCCCCAAATAGGTAACTTTTAGGCACATAAACCTGAGCTTCTGTTAGTCATGTGTATGAACAAGCCCAATAAAATAGATCATGTTACCTCGGCCAGTTGCACCCTGTTATTTAAACTAGTAATTAAGAGTCTTAAAGCTGGCTTTTCTACAGCTGTCTAAACCACGGCGCCCCTTCCCGGTTCTGGGCAGAGGAGAAAGCTCTGTGGGGGGAGTTCGCCACAGACACCTGGCACTATCTTAGGTTAGATCGTCTTTCAGAACAAGCAGGAACCTCCAGTGACCTCGAGACCAGAGTGAACCTCTAGAAAGCTGATTCAAAATAGCACCCCGAGGCTTTGCCGTCGGGGAATGCCCTGCCCTGCTGGCATCCTTGTGGGGCCGGGAGGGGCTGGTATCACTGCCCAGGAAATAAAGGTTTCTTTATTTATGCCAGTTAAGTTGCCCAGTTGACTCAAACCAACCAAGGTTTTCTGCCTCCCGATGTTAAGAGCTAGTGTAATTCAGTTGAAAAGGGATGCAGAAACTTGTGTGGGAATAACCAGTTTTCCAATTTGGGGTACCAAAGGCAGAATGGTCCTGAAGGCATGACTTCTGGTTATTAAAAACGTTCTTGGGCTGGATGTGGTGGCACACACCTGTAATCCCAGTACTAGGAAGGCTGAGACAGGAGGATCGCAAGTTCACGGCCAGCCCCAGCAACTTAGTGAGGCCCTCCGCAACTAAGTGAGACCCTGCTTCAAAATAAAAAATAGAATAGCGCTGGGGGTGTAGCTCAGAGGTAGAATGCCCCTGGGTTCAACCCCCAGTACCACACACATACACACACACAAAAATGTTCTTGGACTGGGCGTGGTGATGCATGCCTGTAATCCCAGTACTTTGGAGGCTGAGACAGGAGAATCACAGGTTGGAGGATAGCCTCAGCAATGCAGTAGGACTCTCGGCAACCTACTAAGACCCTGTTTCCAAACAAAAAATAAAAAAAAGGATGGGAGTGTAGCTCGGAGGTAGAATGCCTCTGGGTTCAATCTCCAGTACCACCCCCCCCCAAAAAAAAGTTCTTGTTAGTCTGGGGGTGTGGCTCAGTGGTAGAACATGTGTGAGGCCCTGGGTCCCATCCCCACCACTGAAAAAAATGTTCTCAGAGTCTGTGTATGCTCATATCAACCCATAGCCACCCCCTATGTTCAAAACCAAGCCCAACTATGAGTTAATATAAGCACGTAAAGATTGTATTTAGATTAGGCAGCCTGGTAGGGGTTGGTTGGTATACACATTTAAAATATTAAATAGCCTGGTGCCACGGCACACAACTATAATCCTAGTACTTAGAAGGCAGGCTGAGTCAGGAGGATCACAGGTTCAAGGCTAGCCTCAGCAACTTAGTGAGGCCCTATTTCAAAATAAAAAGTAAAAAGGGCTAGGGGTGTAGCTCAGAGATAGAATGCCCTGGGTTCAATCGCCAGTACCAAAATAAATTAAAAAATAAAGCATTAAACGATGGCATAATTAGGTCTGTCGGAAAACTCAAAGCTAGTTTAGTTAACTTGGTAAACTAGTCTTAGGTGGGTAAGGCCCTGTGGCAGGTACTGAGGGGTCTGAATGAAGAATGGTTCTTGCAAAGGGCAAGGGAAGAAAATATACTTTGATGATGGTCTTAGTCCCCTTTCCATTGCTATAAAAATACCCAAGATTGGATAATTTATACAGAATAGAATTTTATGCCTAGCATGTGTGAGGCCATGGGTTCAATTCTCAGCACTGCAGGAGAGAGAGAAAGATAGAAGGAGAGATTTATTTAGCTCATGACTCTTTATTTGTTTGTTTTTGCGGTACTGGGATTGAACCCAGGGGCACTTTACCTCCAAGCTACACCCCTAGCCCTATTTTTTTTTTTTGTGTGTGTGTGTGTATGTGGTACTGGGGGTGGAACCCAGGGGCCTTCTACCTCCAGGGTATACCCACAGCCCGATTTTATTTCCTATGTGGAAACAGGGTCTCGCTAGGTTGATGAGAGTCTCGCTACTTGCTGAGGCTGTCCTCGAACCTGCGATCCTCCTGTTTCAGCCTCCCAGGTACTGCAATTACAGGCATGTACCACCACTCCTGAGTCCTATTTTTTATTCTTTATTTTGAAACAGGGTCTCACTAAATTGCTGAGGGCCTTACTAAGTAGCCGAGGCTGTCCTCGAACCTGCGATCCTCCTGTCTCAGCCTCCCAAGTACTGGGATTACAAGTGTGCGCCACCACGTCTGGCTAGCTCATAGTTCTGAAGGCTGGGAAATCTAAGAGCATGGCACTAGTATCTGGCGAGGGCCTCATGCTGCATCATGCCATGGC
Organism: Glis glis; assembly: GCA_004027185.1. NCBI lineage: Eukaryota > Metazoa > Chordata > Mammalia > Rodentia > Gliridae > Glis > Glis glis. The sequence goes on along the minus strand of PVJS01008227.1, from coordinate 23,446 downwards.
GGAGGGCATCGCGTGGCGAGACAGAACAAGTGTGCTGGCTCAGGTCTCTCTTCCCCTTCTTATAAAGCCACTAATGCTACCATGGGGCACCACCCTTATGAGCTCACTTAACCCTATTCACCTCCCAATGGCCCCACCTCCAAACACCATTGACATAAGCATTTGGGATTAAGTTTCCAACACAAGCACTTTCAGGGGACACATTCAAGCCACAGCAATGGTGCGCCTATGAGCACGGAGAATACCCACATTCTCTTGCTAAATCTTTATTCAGAGCCATGGGATAACTTGTTGAATTCACCCAGGCAGAAAGGCTTAGGCTGAGATTTGAATCCAAGCCAGCTTAATTATGAAGGCTTGCACACATGCTAACCCCAGTGCAAATTAAACTGTGATAACTGGTGTAAAACGATCCAAAGAAAGCTCAGAGGAGGTAGAAATTGAGCCCAATGGGGAAAGTCAGGTAAGATTCTGTGAGAGATAGCATGTGAACAGGTCCTTCAAGGGTAGGAAGATGAGGGAGGTAGTAGTGGCCATGAGAGGAGAGTCCTCACAAGAGTGCCACAGGGAGCCAGAGGGTAGCCCACAGAATGCAGTGACCCAGTGTGGCAGCTCCGAGGGATGTGTGGAGGGGACAAGCCTGACAAAGGTCATACTGTCAAGGGCCTTGAATGCCACCTTCAGGCACTTGGGTTTATTCTGTTAAGCGAGGGGTAGTAATTAGAGGATTTCTGAATTGGAGAAGGGTATAATTAGAGCCGTTCTCTGGGTAGATGGTTGTGATAAGCAGGGTAGTAGATGAGTAGGCAGGCAGGGTGCAGAGTGGGGGATGAGACTGAGAGACTTAGAAAAACTAGTTAAGGGGCTAAGGCAGTAGGAAGGTGTGACTATACAGAGCTGAACCAGAGCAGTAGCAATGAAGTAAAGGGATGGAAATCTACTGGAAAATCGAATCCCCAGGACCAGCAGATCAGAGGCTGGGGCAGGGCCAACTTCTTTTTGGATTTGTTTTCTAATTATTAATTATTACTTTTTTTTTTTTTTGCTGTACCAGGGATTGAACCCAGGGCCTTGCACATCCTAGGCAAGTGCTCTACCACTGAGCTATACCCCCAGCCCTTGTTTTCTAATTTATAAGTGACAGACAATAATTATGGGCTCGGTTTGATGCTCTGCTGTTGTGTTTTGAAATTCTTGATCATTGTTAAACAAGGGCTCTCAGATTTTCATTTTGTACAGGGTCCCACAAACTATAGAGTTGGTCCTAGAATGGGGTTTTTGAGGTAGACCAACTAACTGGGTTTGAAATCCCAAGCTCTGCCGGGCTAGGTGGTACATGCCTGTAATCCCAGTACTTGGGAGGCTGAGACTGGAGGATCCAGGTTCATGGCCAGCCTCAGCTACTTAGTGGGCCCTCCTCAACTTAATGGACCCTGTTTCAAAATAAAGAATAAAAACAAAAAAAAGGCTGGGGGTGTAGCTTGGAGGTAGAATGCCCCTAGGTTCCATCCCTAGTACTGCAAAAAAAAAAAAAAAAAAAAAAAAAGAAAAAGAAATCCCAAGCTCTATCTTTTCTAGATGAGTCACTGATCTTCCCTGGTCTCTTCCTCAGTTTCCTCATCTGTAAAATGGTTTGGGGAGGACATTTTGATAATTATCATTTTTTGAGCACTTGTATGCCAGGTGCTGGGCTCGGCACCTTTATATTGGGGTTACATTTAATCGTTATGATGCCTGATTAGGGAAACATTCTCGTTATTCTAGGGGAGGCTCAGTCAAGAAAGGATTGCATACACGATGGTGGTCCCATAAGATTATATTGCCCAGTGACATCGTAGCTGTCTTGGTTTGTGTAAGCACACACCAGTTTGTTGACACAATGATGAAATCATTTAACGATGCATCAGCGCATAACATATTTCTCAGAATGTGTCCCCGACATTAAGCAAAGCATGACTGTACTTTTATTCTGATCTTACTTTTATAGATCTAGAAGATTTTTTATGGTTTGAATTTGAAATGTCCCCCAAAAGTTTATGTGTTGAAGGTTTGGTCCCTAAGGCAGCAGTGTTCAGAGGTGGGCCCCTTGGGAGGGGATTGGATCATGAGGGCTCTGACCTCGTCAATGGACTAATCATCAATGGGTTAATCAGTGGATTAACCTATTGATGAGGTCATAGCTTAATGGTCTGTTGGGAGGCAGTGGAAATGTTAGGAGGTGGGGTCTAGTTGAAGGAAATAGGTCACTGGGGTATATGGGATCCCTGGCCCCTTCTCTCTCTCTCTCTCTCTCTCTCTGCTTCCAGGACACCATGAGTTGAACATCTTTGCTCTACCAGATGCTCCCTGCCATGATGTGCTGCCTCACCACAGGCCTAAAAGCAACTGGGCCAAGTGACCATGGCCAGAAACTTCTGGAACCATGAGCCAAAATAAACCTTTACACCTTTAAGTTGACTGTCTCAGGTATTTGGTTACAGCAACAGAAAGCTGACTAACACAGAAGGTCTGTGGTCCTGAGTGGTGGGGCTGGATTCATTTCCTGGTCTACCTAATGTCCACGGCACAGTGCTTGACACCTTGTTCAACTATCTTTTGTGTGTGTGTGTGGGGGGGTATTGGGGGTGGAACCCAGGGGCATTCTACCTCCGGGCTATACCCCCAGCCCTATTTTATTTTTTCATGTGGAAACAGGGTCTTGCTAAGTTGCTGAGAACCTCATTAAGTTGCCGAGGTTGTCTCCAACCTGCGGCCCTCCTGTCTCAGCCTCCCAAGTACTGGGATTACTGGCGTGTGCCACCATGCCTGGCTGTTCAGCTGTATCTTCATCAGTACTACTAACAATATTAGCACATGCAGGCAAGGAGGGAGGGAGAGCAAGGAGGCACAGGTGAACGAGGTGCCCGAATGCATGGTGCTGCCATTCTCTGCAGAGCCAGTCCCCCCCACCCAGATGTGAAGACACGATGGGCAGCATGGTGGTGAGGACACCTGGTGCTGACACAGCACCAGGCACGAGCTTTGTGCTCGAGCTTTGTGCTCGAGCTTTGTGCTCGCCTCCTTCCTCCCGATTCGCCACTTGCCCAAAGCCAAGTTTGTCATTCCATCCTCTGCCCCCGCCCCGGGCAGTTCTCCTGGGATACCCTGGCTCTGCGGAGGGGCATGGGGAAACATCAAGCATTAGAGCATGTTGGGGGCAGGAGGGAGATAAGAACAAAGTCTCACCAGTTGAAGAAAAGGCTCAGGATGGAGATGAAATGACATCTTCCCCCATATCACCACAGGGAGTGGGGCTGGCCCTGTGGATATAAAGTCAGTGATTGGAACACAGCCGACAGAAGAGGGAGTGTGGAGAAATGAGCATGTTTGTTCCAGAACCTTCTGCGTCTGCAGCAGGAACGCCCTCCTGAGCATGCCTTTAGATTTCTTCAGTTTGAGGTTGACTTTTTGCACACCTGCCCTAAGGTTATCTGGTCTTTTAGGGAGAGTGAGCAAGTATAAGGAGGTGGGAGGTTTGGGAAGGCCCATTATACCCAAAAGGGACAGGTCTGGGTGTCTGGGCTTGGAATCCAGAAAACCAGTATGTGTGCACGCACGATCACAGGTTTGAGGCCAGCCTCAACAATTTAGTGAGGCCTTCAGCAACCTAGAGAGACCCTGTTTCAAAAATAAAAAATAAGCCGGGCATGGTGGCACACGCCCATAATCCTAGTACTTGGGAGGCTGAGACAGGAGGATTGCGGGTTCGGGGATAGCCTCAGCAAGTAGTGAGACTCTCATCAACCTGGCGGGATGCTGTTTCAAAATAAAAAAAAAAATAGGACTGGGGTGTAACTTGGAGGCAGAATGCCTTTTGGGTTCAATCCCCAGTACCACAAAAACAAAAACAAACAAACAAAAAATAAATAAAAAAGGGCTGGGGGTGCAACTCAAAGGTAGAAAGCCCCTGGGTTCAATCCCCAGTACCAAAAAAAGGGAGACTGGGGTGTAGCTTACAGCTAGAATGCCCCTAGTCTTAATCCCCAGAAACCACTCCCTCCCCCCAAAAAACCCCAAAGAGCATAGGGGGTAAGGCTCAGTGGTAGAGTGCTTGCTAGCATGTGTGTGGCCCTGGGTTCCATCCTCAGCACTGAAAAAAGAAAAAAAGTGGAAATAAAAACTGTTTTAATCCCTAGATACTTCTAATTTCTTTATATAGCCATTCTCCAAAGGATATTTCATAAGCACCAGTGAATGTTGAGGAATATTTTGGCCTGAGTGATCTGATTGTCAGTTTACGAGTGGAATATTTCAGTTTCAAAGCTCCAGATCTCTTTTTGATTCCAAAATATGTATGTGTACGAGATTTCATTCCAAACAAGTAATAAAATTAAAATAGTTTCTCCACAGTAAAATCTGGGAATAAGAAACAACATTTCTCTTCCCTGGAGTTCACTTATTAGGACAAACTCTTCCAAATCACCTTCAATTGTGAAGGAAAAAAAAAATTGAAAGCCATGTATGTCAGGCAGTTTCAACATGTCATAGTGACTAAAACAATAAATGTGATATATCGGCTTGCATCTACTGGACACCCGAGAGCTGGGGCAGGCTTCCTACGGCTCAGGAATGGCCCCAAAGAACCTGTTAACTTCACTCTTGCCTCTTTGCCTTCTGTGATTCAGCTTCATCTCACAGCTAGCTCATCTCAGAGTCACAAGATCACTGCTGGTGGTGACTCCTGGCCCACACGCTTCCCTGATCCCATCTGTTGACAAAGGAGTCACTCAAAGAACTAGGAAACTTCCATCCCAGAAATCCCCAGCCATGTCTCCTTGAAGCTCATTGGCCTGAACCAATCTCTGTGGCAGGTGGAGGACCAGGCTCATGGGCTCACCCTACACGGCATACTTGACTCCCTGAGTTGATGCTCAGGCCAAGGAGACCCAGGGCCTGTAGGCAAGGGAAGGGGAAATGACGCTGATCGTGGGCCCCACAAAGTTCCACTGTGGCAGCTTCCAGGAATGTGTTTGTCCCTTATTGACCAACTATCCTTCACAGACTTCCCAGAAACAATGTTCATGGTGGCGGACATGAGAGAGAAGGGCAGTGGAGGGGAGTGGAGAGAAAGAGAAGAATAATCAAACTACAGGTAGTTGGGATTTAGCAAGAGCTCTCTAACCACCCGAGTGTCTGTGGGCGGAAAGCAGAAAATCCTGTCCTGACAAGGCGTGCTGAGTCATCCCTGCCCTCCAGAGCCTCCTCTCTCCTCTCCACACAGAGGGCACTCCTCCAAGCATCTCTCACAGCCTCCAGCAGACTGTCACTTTTCTTACGTGTATCTGAAGTTCTAACCACAGTGTACCACCTCCCCATACAATGAGGGGCAGGTCCTCAGCTGGGCGTGGTGGCGCGTGCCTGTAATGCCAGTACTTGGGAAGCTGAGACGGGAGGATCCGGGAGGATCGCAGGTTCAAGATCAGCATCAGCAACTTAGAGAGACCCTGTTTCCAAATAACAAATAAAATAGGGCTGGGGATGTAACTTGGAGGTAGAATGCCCCTGGGTTCAATTCCCAGTAACACACACACAGATACACACACACACACACACCACACACACACCCCAACCAAAGTCCACCATTGTGGAGGCTTGGAAGTCCTGTAGTCACTTATAAGTAGTTTCTCCTGTGCTCGCAGCACCCTGAAAACACACTGTAATCCCAGGGAGAACACAAATGTTTTGTTCTTCAGTTATTCATTCAACTTAATTAATTAAATCACTCACTCATATTTCAAATATTGATTGAGCACTTAGCTTGTCCTAGGCATTATTTTATGCACTGGGATGAGAGAATTAAATACAATTCTCAAAGTCTCCATCACAGGGAACTTTCGTAATAGTGGAGAAGATAGAAATATAAAGTAGATTCAGGCTATCAAGTCAGGAAATGATAAATGCCATGGAAAAAATAAAAACAGAATCAGGGGCACAGCAGGTGTGTGGGGGAGTTGTTACTTGCAATAAGATGGTAAGGGGAAGCAGGGTGCCAAGGCGCACACCTGTAATTCTAGTACTTGGGAGGCTGAGACAGTAAGATCTCAGGTTCGAGGACAGCCTCAAACCTTAGCAAGTCCCTCAGTAACTTAGCAAGACCCTGTTTCAAAATAAAAAATTAAGCCGGGCGTGGTGGTGCATGCTTGTAATCCCAGTACTTGGGAGGCTGAGACTGGAGGATTGCAGGTTCGAGGACAGCCTCAGCTACTTAGTGAGGCCCTCCGCAACTTAGTGAGACCTGGTTTCAAAATAAAGGATAAAAAATAGGGCCAGGGGTATAGCTCAGAGGTAGAATGCCCCAGGGTTCAATCCCCAGTACCGCAAAAAAAAAAAAAAAAAAAAAAAATTAAAAAAGGCTGGGTGTGTAGCTCAGAGCTAGAATGCCTCTGGGTTCAATCCCCAGTACCCCCCTCCCACAAAAGGGGGCTAAGGTATTCCACCTTAAAATTGAAAGGAAAACTGCAAGGGAGTAAGTACATAACACTAGTTTGCCTTTGAGTTTTTTGTACGTTTACAGACAGCTTTATGAATGGAGGGGTGGTCCTCAGGGTTCATTCTCCTTGTTGGCAAATGAGCATTTCCCCACGCAGGCCCAGACCGACTCTCTTCCCCTCACTCCCGGGCTGGGTGGTGAAGGCCAGGCAGAGACAGCGAATAAAGGCACCAATCTGACCCAGGCATTCGTTGACCTATGTGTTTATGTGGAGATTAAGAGTAGAATGAGTTGTCACTGAAAATATGTGCTTTGTGTATTTGGAAGATAAGTTTTTTTTTATTGCTAATTAGGGTTGGGCTCACACACATCTGTCATGTTGGTATGTCAGATTCGTTTGTCCTTTCCAACCCAACTGCCTTAATTAATCTTTCTCTGTCCACCCTCTGTTACAGTCGGGCTGTAACTCAGACTGCTGGCCCTTCGATAATGGGATTCCTGCTTAAAAAACCTTGAATTCTAAAGCTAAACCCAGAGCTTGAATCCTGTTCAAGAACATCTCATTTAGTTAATCTAAGAACTTGATTTATCACAGTGAACTTTATAAATGGGCAAGTGGGGGGAATATGTCCCACTCACATTTTTTGGGGAGGGTACTGGATTGAACCTGGGGCATTCTACCTCTGAGCTATACCCCCAGCACTATTTTTTATTTCAAAACAGGATGTCGCTAAGTTACCATGCTGGGTTCCAGTCCAGCCTCAGCAAGGTAGCAAGACCCTGTCTCAAAATAAAAAATAAAAAAGGCTAAGACAGGAGGTTAGCAGGTTTGAGGTCAGCCTCAGCAATTTAGTGAGACCCTATTTCAAAATAATAAAATAAAGCCAGGCTTAGAGGCTCACACTTGTAATCCCAGTACTTGGGAGGCTGAGACAGGAGGATCCGGGTTCGCAGCCAGCCTCAGCTACTTAGTGAGGCCCTCTGCAACTTAGTGAGGCCCTGTTTCAAAATAAAGAATAAAAAATAGGGCTGGGGGTGTAGCTTGGAGGTAGAATGCCCCTGGGTTCAATCCCCAGTACCACAAAAAAACAAAACAAAACAAAATAAAAAAATAAAAGGTTGGGATGTAGCTTGGAGGTAGAATGGCCCTGGGTTCAATCCCCAGTACAAAAGCAAACAACAACAAGAACACAACCCCACATGCTGAGAGGGGGGTGGTGGCAGTGATTGAGGGTATGGTGGGTCTCCCCAGTGGTTGGCCTTTAGAGTATTTCAATCTAATGAAGCTGTTACAGTAGCTGCAGCCCGCAATGTCTGGGGAGTGCGAGGCAGGGCCAGGACGTGGGGATTCAAGTCCTGGGTCTTGTCTTCAGTGTAATGCAATCTGTACTTTTCGTGCCCACATCCTTGCTAATATGTGGCCTCTGAGGGGCCATGGTGATAAGCTTGCGACCAGCAAGGGGAGGAATTGGGCCAGGCAGGACCCTCTCAGCTCTGGCTGACTGTCTTCTGCTCTTGCTTCAGTTGTACGTGGCTGGATACTTCACCTGTGAAGAATGATTAGGGACTATACTAAGGCTCAGGCTAAGAATAAACACAGCCCTGGTGAACATGGCCACTAAAAACAGCTGCAGGAAGATGGTAGCAGCCACAGGCCCGCAGTAGCCCCATATCCCAGATCCTTGGGGTGGACGGGCTTCAGGACTCAGAATATGACCTGCCACTCCTAGTGGGGTCACTTGCTGCGCTGTGCAGTCAGGTGTCTTACTGCTTCTGCAGCCTAAGGAGAGTTAGGCACATGGAACGAGATGAAGTCTATAAATAGGCTGACACCAGTTCAGGCCGGGTCAAGCCTTGGCACCCATTGAGTTATGTGATAACGCGTGGTTTGGAAGCTTCTTGAATTTCAGAATTGTGGCTAAGGAGTAATGCCACTGCCAGCTCATTTTCTTCTTGTTACTCAACTGGAGTTGACAATGGCCAACATTAGAGTCCTTACAGAGACATGGCATTATCCTCCGGAAGCGTCTCAGGATGAGAAGGCCCAGTTTATTGAGCCTGAAGAGAGTTACCTTCAGATAGTAACAGTGACAATGGGCTGGGCATGGTGGTGCTCACCTGTCATCCCAGCACTTGGGAGGCTGAGACAGGAGGATTGCAGGTTCAAGGCCAGCCTCAGCGAGACCCTGTTTCAAAATCAAAAGTAAAAAAGACTGGGGGTGTAGCTCAAAGGTAGAATGCCCCTGGGTTCAATCCCCAGCACAAAAAAAAAAAAAAGGTTATGAAAATTTAGCAACTTGCAAGGATGGCTGGAATTTTGTAGATCAAGGGACTCCAGCGCGACTGTCCCCTCTAGGTGAGGGACGGATGAGGGCAGGAGGGCTGCAGCAGGGCTTTGTGCTTGGAAGTAGAGCTTTTATCTGGGTAACAGTGGGCTGGGATTATAAAACTAAGGGTTTGGATCTTAAATACTGAAAGTCACTGAAGGTTTTTGAGCAGAGACTGACTGGATAAAGATGGGGCCTGAATGAAAGCAGACTGCTGGCTGGCTGTAGAGTTTGCCAGTCTCTTCTCTTCTAGCACTTGGAGCTCTGTTCTCTTTCCTCCTTTGTCTGAATTGTCCTTCCTGGCTCCTGCCCAGGCCCCCCCCCCCAACCCCACTCATCGCTCAGGACCCAGTGTGAGTCACCTGCTCTTGTGGGAGCCTCCCCCTGCCCTCCCCAGGGAATGAACTGCTCCCTTCTCTGACCACACACACCTTTGCAGGCCCTCATTGCGAGGCAACCTCTCCTCTTTATTTTTATTTTTGGTGCTGAGGATAGAACCCAGGGCCTCACTCATGTGGAGCACAAGCTCTACCACTGCGCCACACCCCCAGCCCTGCTTTTTATTTGACTGACATCTGGCACAGATGACTTGGACCACAAGAATGCTAAATAAGGCTGGGGATGTAGCTCAGTGGTAGAGTGCTTACCTAGCAATGGCAAGGCCCCAAGTTTGATCCCACCAAAACAAACCAAACAAAAAGGACTAAGTAATTGCAATTGTTAGTTGAATAAATGCCTGTCTGTCTTTGGTTCTCTCTCTCTCTCTGGTACTGGGGATTGAACCCAGTGGCATTCTACCTGGGAGCTACACCCCCAGCCCTTTTTAATTTTTTTTGTTTTGAAACAGGGTCTCAATAGACTACTAGGAATCTCATTAAATTGCTGAGGCTGGTCTTGAACCTGTGATCCTCCTGTCTTAGCCTCCCAAGTACTGGGATTACAGGTGTGCACTATCACTCCTGGCTGGTTATCTGGTTGGTTATCTCTTAATCTTTTCTTGGTTCCCTAGGTTTTTATTTTTATTTTTGTGGTGCTGGGAATTGAATCCAAGGCCTTACACATGCCAGGGAAGTGCTCTACCACTGAGCTACACCCTCAGTCCCTTTAAAAACCAGTCATATCTATGTAACTGGAGTGAGAAGTCTATCTGGACTAAATTTTGGAGTATAGGAGTTACCACCATCCTCCGATAAAGAATTATGGGATTCTGTGAAAATATGACTCATGAAAATGTTGAGGTGAAAGTTGTGGGGTTATGTAGTGGATTGAATTATGTCTCCCTAAAAGATGTGTCCAAATTCTAACCTCTGGCACCCGCAAATGTGCTCTTATGTGGAAAAAGGGTCTTTGCAGATGTCATTGAGGTAAGAATCCCAAGATAGATCCTAGAAAGGCAGGAAGAAGACAGTGGGGCCACGGCAAAGCTAGCTAAAAGTCAGGGAGCGTCTTTGGATCAGAGAGGAGCCCATATAAAAACCAAAGGGGATGGAGGAGATGCTGGGGTAGGGAAGAGGCACCCCCAAGTCTCACTTTATCTGTGACCTTCCCCAGCACAATGCGTATGCTCACTTCTGCATGAATTCTTTCTGTACAGTCTTTCCCTGCCCTGGAATCCAGGGCAGGGGCTGTCTCTTAGTTGGAACCATGTGCAGTTGTATAGCATGTGGATGAGAAGTGACCTTGGAGACGGTTACTTCCTGTCACCCCGGGCAGACAATTTTCTACAAGATTATATATATATATATATATATTTTTCCCTTTCTTTTTTTTTGAGGTACCAGGGATCGAACCCAGGGGCAATCTACCTCCGAACTACACCCCCAGCCCTATTTTTAAATTCTTTATATTGAAACAGGGTCTCGCTAAGTTGGGGAGGGCCTCACTAAGTAGCTGAGGCTGGCTGTGAACCCGGATCCTCCGGTCTCAGCCTCCCGAGTACTGAGATTATGAGCAGGCGCCACCATGCCCGGCTTTCCTTTTCATTTTTAACAATACTGGGGACTGAACTCAGGAATGCTCCACCATTGAACTACATCCCTAGCTCTTTCTATTTTTTATTTTGAGACAGAGTCTCACCAAATTGCACAGGCTGGCCTTGAACCTGTGATCCTCCTGTCTCTGCCTCTAGAGTAGATGCTGGAATTACAGGTGTGCACCACAAGCAATTTATAAGGTTTTTGTTTTGTTTTGTTTTTGTGGTGCTGGGGATTGAACCCAGGGGCATTCTACCTCCAAGCTACATCCCCAGCCCTATTTTATTTTTATTTTGAAACAGGGTCTCGCTAGGTTGATGAGAGTCTCACAACTTGCTGAGGCTGTCCTCGAACCTGCGATCCTCCAATCTCAGCCTCCCAAGTACTGGGATTACAAGCATGTGCCACCACTCCCAGCTCAATTTATAAGGTTTAATGCCTCCCTTTATCTGGGCATGTTGGTGCACACCTGTAATCCTAGTGCTTGGGAAGCTGAGACAGGAGGATTGTAGGTTTGCGGCCAGACTCAGCAATTTAGTGAGACCCTCCGCAACTTAGTGGGACCCTGTTTCAAAATAAAAAATAAAATAGGGCTGGGGATGTAGCTCAGAGGTAGAATGCCCTGGGTTCTATCCCTAATACACACACACACACACACACACACACACACACACGCCCCTCCTCCCCTTTCCTGTGGTACTGAGGATATTCTACCTCTGAGCTATACCCCAACCCTATTTTATTTTTATTTTTTGTGGTACCGAGGATTGAACCCAGGGGCATTCTACCTCCAGGCTACACCCCCAGCCCTATTTTTTATTCTTTATTTTGAAACGGGGTCTCACTAAGTTGTGGAGGGCCTCACTAAGTAGCTGAGGCTGGCCGCGAACCCGGATCCTCTGGTCTCAGCCTCCTAAGTACTGGGATTACAGGCATGTGCCACCACGCCCGGCTTCAGTATCCCCTCTTCTAACGCCGCCTCCCCCTTGTGTTTCCTTACATCATGTTTTATGTGATAACCTCTTGAGTGTTCAATGCTAGGTTTTTGTTAAACCTGAAGAGAAACACATTTTCTGTCCTCTTCATTTTTAGTTATCAGAGCACTGAAGCATTTGATTTGGAAGTAAAACAAAAAGCGAGCACATGAGGTCAAATTATGCTTTCTGTAGATAGGATCTGTGTGTGTGGTTTAAAGAACTGAGTTCATTCACGGGGAAAAAATGACATGGATTTTTTTTTTTTTTTTTTTTTTTTTTTGGTGCTGGAGATTGCATCCAGGGGCTCTCTACACTGAGCTACATCCCCAGCCTGTTTTATTTTTTATTTTGGGACAGGTTCTCACTAAGTTACCAAGTCTGGCCTCCAACCTGAGATCCTCTTACCTCAGCCTCCTGAGTAGCTGATATTACAGGTGTGCCACTGTATCTGGTCAAGGACACGGAGCTTTTAAGACAGAGGAGGAAAATAGATAAAAAAAATTCAACCTCTCAACTTTATTATTGTCCCTTTAAATCTCTTATTGCCAGTGTTTGGTGATGTCTATGCAAAACCACCAGTACTGAACTCATGCCCTGGGTGGGGTATAGAGCTTAGCATTATAGGAAGCATGTGTGCGTGTGTGCGTGTGTGTGTGTGTGTGTGTGTGTGTGTGTGTGTAGGGGGGGCGGCATTGGATCTCCATAAAGATATTGTGCAGATTCAGGTGTGATGGTGCATGCTTGTAATTCCAGTACTTGGGAGGCTGAGACAGGAGGATCACAGGTTCAAGACCAGCCTGGGCAACTTAGTGAGGCCCTCAGCAACTTAGCAATACCCTGTTTCAAAATAAAAAAATAAAAAGGGCTGGGGGTGTAGCTCAGAGATAGAATGCCTCTGGGTTCCCATCCTAAGTAAAACACACACACACACACACACACACACACACACACACACACACAAACGTTGTGTGGGAGAATCGATTGCTTTATCGATTGCTTTATTCCCACTTTTATTTCTTCAAATCAAAGCTAATGAGTCACCAAGTAACATTTTGTCATCCTGGCAGAAGAATTCAAATTCAAACTCTAAAGCTAGGTCTTAGAAATGTATTTTAATGACCTATTCTTTCTTTACGAATCAAAGCTAAAAGAACTAAAGAAATAGTAGACAATGTGAAATGTAAACAATTCTACCCTCCCCCAACAAATGTTGTCAAGGTGCCTACTGTGTGTATATTAGTTTCTTATACATGCTGCAATGAAGGCCTGCTACTTTGGTGGCATTACACAACAGGAATGTACGTTCTCACGGTTCTGGAGGCCGGAAGTCCAAAATCAAGGTGTCCGTGGGACTGTGCTCCCCAGAAGGCTCCGGGGGAGGATGGTTCCTCACCTCATCCAGGGTTTGGTGGCTTCTCGTGTTCCTGGGCTTGTGGCTACATCACTCCAGTCTCTGCCACCATCTTCATCTGTCCTTCTCTGTCCTCGTAGTCTCTTCTCTTACACGAGCTGGGATATCCAGGTAGGCCTTGGACAGTGCCAAAGGTAATGTTGGAGGGGGACCAGGGAGTACTGTGGCCAAGGTGTTAAGTTCCTCAGTGAATGTTTGGGGCGGATCTGGGGTTCAGTGGGATTCTGGGACCACAGACGAGGAGGGGAAGAGGTGGTATACTCCAGTTACTTTTGTTTATTGCCTCCTGTCTGTGCTGTTTTGCCTCTGTCTCCTTTGTACCAGTTAGTCCCATCCATTGCTTGCATTTGAATTCTCTAAATTGCAAAATACGATTGGACCAGCCGATCGCAGGCTAGTCTAGAGTCCTCATGCTTTATGGGTACCGTCCCCAGCTGGACAGCCCATGAGCATGTACCTTTTTTTTTTTTTTTTTTGCAGTACCAGGAATTGAACCCAGGGGCGTTTTACCTCTGAGCTACACCCCCGGCCCTATTTTTTATACTTTATTTTGAAACCGGGTCTCATGAAGTTGCAGAGGGCCTCACTAAGTAGCTGAGGCTGTCCGCGAACCCGGATCCTCCGGTCTCCGCCTCCCAAGTACTGGGATTACAAGCGTGCGCCACCACGCCCGGCGAGCATGTACCTTTACTTCAAATGCACGCTGTGGTCCATTCGGCAGCAGTCAGCACCACGGAGTACCCTGGCACCAAGCATATTAACTTAGCTTTTTATGTGTGTGTGTGTGTGTGTGTGTGTGTGTGTTCTACACTCCCAACCCTTTTTATTTTGAAACAGGTCCTCCCTGTTTCAAAATAAATCCCAAATATTGGGATTACAGGTATGCACCACCATGCCTGGCTTTGTGTATGTGTGTGTGTGTGTGTGTGTGTGTGTGTGTGTTGAGAATTGAACCCAGGACCTCTCACACACTAAGCACACACGCTATACCCAGAGTCACTAAGCACATTTCGTTTTGTGTGAAAAACTTCTAGGAGTGGCTAGGCTATAGCAGACACTCAGAAACTTAGAAGTATGGGGAATTCCTGATGGGTTCTTTGAATTCCCTGCCTGGGACAGGAGACCAATTAGGAAGAACTAACAAAAACCAGCCAGGTGACCTGAAACAAGGTAAGGCAGAGGGAGTGGAGAAGATGGAGGTGATAATAAAAATGATAGTGAACATTTATTGGGTGCTTTTTGAGTGCCAGGGCTTCTCAGCACTTGACATGTATAGTAAAACCAAGTGATAAATCAATATTCCATAAAACACAATTGGCCACTGGCAATTATCTCCCGTGCTCTGCCCACGCCCATGCTCACACGGGAGCTGAATGCAAAGCCGTTCGTTTGGGGAGGAAGGCCCTTTGTAATCCACAGTCCTGAGGTTGCCTTCAAACTAGTCCTTCCCTCTTCCTGGCTTTTTTGCTTCCCACTTCCTGCCAACCTTTAAATTCAAATTTCCAGCTGGGGTGGTGGTGCACAACTATAATCCCAATAATCCCAGTATTTAGGAGGCTAACAGGCAGATCGCAGGTTCGTGGTCAGCCTCAGCAATTTAATGAGGCCCTGTTTCAAAATATAAAAATAAAAAAGGGTTGGGGGTGTAGCTCAGAGGTAGAATGCCCCTGGGTTCAATCCCCAGTACAGCCCCCCTCACCAAATTCTCCACACCTGCCCTTCTGCCTCCTCTGGCTCCTGCCGCTGAGGCTGGAGGGACAGGAGGGAAATGGTGGGTGCATGGTTAACTTTACTTTTGTGCTTTTCATAATAATATGGACCAACTGAAAATACTGTTTTCATTAACCTGGCCATAGTGCAAACTCACCTTTTTTTTTTTTTTTTTTTTTTTTTTTTTTGAGACAGGGTCTCATTAGTTTGCCCAGGCTAACCTCAAACTTGCGACCCTCCTGCCTCAGCCTCCAGAGTAGCTGGGATTACAAGTGTGTACCAACTCACATTTGACACGATTGAATTTTGGGGTTCATGTGTTCCATGTATGTGTTATTGGAGGGGTTAAGTGTTTATCCATGTATCTTTACAGCAGTATATGACATGGGAACTCCTTCTTGCCACCATTTGTACAGATGAGTGAAAGGAGGCCAAGAGCTCGTAGGTACCTAGCTCAAGCTTTCTCAGCTCATGGTTGGCTTGACCAGGATTCAAGCTAGGCAGACAGATACTGGAGCTCCTAAGGTTAACCACTCTACCACAAGAGCACATCCTGCCCTAGTCACACCTCCCAGAGAATTATACAAGTGCATATTCAATCTATTGATTGATTGATTGTGGTACTGGGGATTGAACCCAGGGGCTTTCTAACTCCAAGCTTCACCTCCAGCCCTACTTTATTTTTTATTTTGAAAGAGGGTCTCACTAAGTTGCTGAGGGTCTTGCTAAGTTGTTGAGGCTGGCCTCGAACCTGCGATCCTTCTGTCTTAGCCTCCCAAGTACTGGGATTACAGGCATGGGCTACTCTGCTACCGCCAGGCACATATTCACTCTTTATCCTTCTGCTTTTCCTCTTCGTATCGTACTGACTTTTTGACCAAGGGACGACTTCCCTTTCTTGGCCCATTTAATTCTTTCCTAGAATATTAATCTTTCTTGTTCTATTTCGTTTTCCTTCACAGCCCAGCTTGTACATTCCATCATTTCTGTTGTTCCTTAGTTATTAGTTTTTAAGCTCAAGTTTTATAAACCCAGCCATCATCACACCTTTTCCTCTACTTTTATGACACCTATGTTATTGTTTACTATTATTTGTCTAATGTTTTCTTTTTTCAATCTTCTCACATTTTTATAGTGAATTCATTTAACAGAAAACGCCCTCTCAATGGAACATGGGCCAGACAATGCGAGAGCATTATTAATTTCTCTATGTGTGCTCATGAGTAGGGCTTGGTAGAGAATATTCTTGTTTTCTGGAGTTGCATGTTGAAGTATTTTAGGGGAAAAGTCACAATGTCTGTGGTTTTTTTTTCTAGTTGAACAAAAAGGAAATTAGAGGTGGAGAGAATCTGAAAAATATAAACAAATGGATGCTCATTGTACTCTTCTATTTTTTTGTTTTTTTGTGGTACTGGGGATTGGGCCCAGGGGCATTGTACCTCTGAGCTATACCCCCAGCCCTATTTTTTATTCTTTATTTTGAAACAGGGTCTCACTAAGTTGCAGAGGACCTCACTAAGTAGCTGAGGCTGGCCGCGAACCCATATCCTCCTGTCTCAGCCTCCTAAGTACTGGGATTACAAGCGTGCGCCACCATGCCCGGCTCTATTTTTTTTTAATATGGTACTGGGGATTGAATCCAGGGGCATTCTACCTCCGAGCCCCCCCATCCCTATTTTATTTTTTATTTTGAAACAGGGTCTTACTAAATTGCTGAGGCTGGCCGAAAACCCAGGTCCTCCGGTCTCAGCCTCCCAAGTACTGGGATTACAAGCGTGCACTACCATGCCCGGCTTATTATTTTTTTTTATATCTGAAAGATTTCAAAATAAAAATAAAAAATTGAAAGGACTCTTCCCCTTGATGACAGAAATGGAAAATTTCTTCTACTTGCCACACAGAGAAGATAACTCTAAAAATAAATATGTTGAAAATAAAAGTGTCTTTCCATTTAAACTAGGTATCATTGTCTGATCAAAGCTCTGTGCCTATTCACTTTGCAAATAAAAGGAATTAGTAAGTGTTAGAGAGATATTAGGGAAATTCAATCCCAACCCAGGAAATTCTCCCTAAATGACTAAAAGAGAATTGAAAAGGGAATAACTCTTTCCTTATATGTTGCAATGTTATTTAACGCCCTGTCTTTGTACTTCTTAAATCACCATAGGCATTCACGCTACAGCTTGTGAAATGCTGCCCAAGCCTGGTTTTCCCTTTGCCTTCCATTAAACGTGCCCA
The DNA here is from genome assembly GCA_004027185.1 of Glis glis. Classification (NCBI taxonomy): domain Eukaryota; kingdom Metazoa; phylum Chordata; class Mammalia; order Rodentia; family Gliridae; genus Glis; species Glis glis. The sequence goes on along the minus strand of PVJS01008227.1, from coordinate 6,341 downwards.
CCAAAATACTCCTCCTCGGCAGTCCCACTATTCATCCTCATAATCCTAGGCTGTTTTGACACTGATGGGCACATGTGTATTCAACAGTGTTTGATGCAGGAAACAAACCATTCTAGAGGGTTCTAGTAGCATAAGACTTAATGCAGGGTGTTAGAGGCTTATAAAATTATGAGGCTGTAAGGAGTAGAAATCAGTACAATTGCCCTTCCTTCCTTCCTTCCTTCCTTCGTTCCTTCGTTCCTTCCACTTCCTTCCTTCAGATGGAACTCTTGCACACGCCCAGCATGCACTCTGCCACTGAGCTACCCCCCAGCCTGGTCTTTTGTGTTCCTGACCACACCTATAATTCAATTGGAAGGAACTGCTACTTCTGCTGCCATTTCCACCCTGTCTCACACCCAGCAAACAGGTGCCCAGAGAGTGGGAAGAGCTGCAAACACCCAAGTACGATAAGTTGCGGGTCCACTATCCCTTCTAGAGAAGACAGCCTCTGCCTCCCTCCATCTTTCCTAGATCACTGTAGGGCATCTCACTGGCAGAGCCTCCATCACATCCAAAATCCTATTCCAAGAGTCTGAGAAACACGACTTTTAGTATTCTAGTCGCTCTCATATGGATGGAGAGACACGGGGAGCTGAGGATGGGTGTCAAGCGCAAACAACACATACCATGGTGGTGGAGTTACTTAAAATTCATGGTCTTAAGAAGCTGGGCATGGTGGCACATGCCTGTAATCCCAGCTACTGAGGAGACTGGGAGGGGATCTTAGGTTCGAGGCCAGCCTAGGTAACTTAGTGAGACACAGTCTCAAAAATTAAAAGGGCTGGGGGTGTAGCTCAGTGATAGAGCACTTGTCTAGCATGCATGAGGCCATCTGCAATTATAATTATACTCTATGTTTTGACCTCCCAAATGTCGCTTCATAGCTAGATTCATTCGATTGTGCACATTTGGCGTAACTTTATTTTTTAATCCAGTCTTGCTATTTATTTATTTATTTATTTATTTATATTTTGCTGTGCTTCATAGTTTTTAGCATTCAATCCCTTTATCCAAATTCACCCACCAAAACTTGGATACATTAAATAATGATAAAGTATAACTACCACTACTTTTTTCCCCAAGAGCTAACATACAGAATGCATATTGAATACATTTAATACATAGACTGTCTATTTTCTGGTAAGATGAAATATGCAAATACAGTCAGTAAAATATCCATTGAAGACTTACAGTGTTTCCAGTACATGGGAGATGACACATCTTCCTCTTTATCTATAAAAAACAGAACCACAAGTTCAATGCACCTGACTGCAAACAGTTGACCTAAATTTGGGGCGAATAGAATCATGGCAGAAATAAAGGCAGAGATCTGCAAAGAAAATTCTATAGAAAGTACTCCCCAAGTAAAAATAATTCCCTGTGAAGAGATTTAATACAATAATGTTTTAAAGCTTTTTTTTTTTTAAACTGGGAATTGAACCTAGGGGCGTTTTACCATTGAGTTACACTCCCAGACCTTTTTCTTTTTTGTTTTGAAACAGGGTCTCACTAAGTTGTCCAGGCTGTTCTTAAATTTGTGATCTTCTTGCTTCAGCCTCCCAAGTAGCTAAAACTCATTTTTAATAATCTCAATTTACCCACTCCCTAGCTTTGTTCTTTTTCCCCTTACAATTGACCATGCTCAATAAGAGACTTGCTGTGGATTAGATAAATGTCTCCCTAAAGCCCATGTGCTTGGCCTGCAGCCCATGTTGCTATTGGGAAGTAGTGGAACCTTTAAGAGGTGGGGCCTAAAACTGGCGTGGGGGCACACACCTGCAATCCCAGTACTTGGGAGGCTGAGACAGGAGAATCACAGGTTCAAAGCCAGCCTCAGCTACTTAGTGAGGCTTTCAGCTACTTGGTGAGACCCTGTTTCCAAATAAAAATAAAATAGGGCTGGCTGGGGGTATAGCTTGGAGGTAGAATGCTTCTGGATTCAATCCCCAGCACCACACACACACGCACACACACACACGCACGCACACACACAGGGCCTAGGGGAGGTCTTCTAGTCAATAAGGGTATGCCCTGCAAGTAGACTGTGGGACCCTAGTCTTCTCTTTTTCTGTTTTGTGTCCTGGTCATGAGGTGAACAGTTTGCTCCCACCATAATATGCTGCCTTGCTACAGGACCCAAGCAATGGGACCAATCAGTCATAGATTGAAACCTACAAAACTGTGAACCCAGACAAACCTTTTCTCTTATTAGGTTGTTTATCTCAGATATTTGTTATAGTAACAGAAAGCAGACTAACACAGGAGTGGATTTTTTTTAAATTTACTATTTGTTTTTGGTGACAGGGTCTCACTAAGTTGCCCAGATTGGCCTCAAATTCATAATTCTCCTGCCTCAGCCTCCTGAGAAGCTGGGATTTCTTTTATTTAACTTCTTCTTCTTCTTCTTCTTCTTCTTCTTCTTCTTCTTCTTCTTCTTCTTCTTCTTCTTTTACTATGGTGCTGGGAGCCAGGTGAACTCTCTACCACTGAGCTACATGCCAGCCCAGGGTTGGATTTTCTAAGGAAGTGAATTAAGTCTCCATTTCCTTCCCTGTGTTTTGCCATCTGGAAGTGGAGGAAAGTCAAACAGACAGTGATTTAAGTGCCTACGCACTCCTCATAGACTCTATTCAAGGTTTTTTCTTTGACTTGTCAGTGGTAGGATATAAAACGCGGGTCAGTTATTATATTTGGTAAAAACATGTTCTTTCCTCTTTCTGCTTGTTAACCTCAAAGATTATATGGTAATGTTGCAGAGCTATATCTTTGATGTTTCTTTATATGATATCTACTCCCTGTACTTAAAACTAATAACAACAAGAAGAAAAATTCCTTAGGAGCTCGATGGCCCCTCTGTCTCAGAAGGGCACTTTGCGAGCAAGATGCCAATTTGACACCATCCGATTCGGCTGGCAGTTCCTCCCATGCCAAACACCAGACACAGAAAACAGAGTAATTGAGGAAAAGAACGTTATCATGTTATCATGCCTTATTATGGCTAATGGATAGAAGGCCGTGGAACCAGTGGATAGTACACCCTGAAATCCAGGTCAGTAGGAGAGATGGCAGTTTCTGGAAACAGGGCTGGGGACGGATGGAAGTGGCCGTAACGCACCCTTCTCTGTGATGCCGAGATAGCTTACTCATGAAATTAAAGTGCCAGGAAGCAACAGCCCTAAAATGTCACTAATGTCAGATAAGATGGAATTAGGAAATTTGTAATATGGCCATCATGAGGTAATGTTGTAATGGCCGGGGCTTTCAGGGCTGATAAGGAATATTGAAAAAGGTGCCAGTGTGAGAGAATGACAATCTCCGTCTCCCGCAGTGACCCCGGGTGCGTGTGTCCTCACCATCGACTTCAGGGCTCTTTTCTGTTGGCAGGTGGACTGCCGTGTGGTGGAGAAGGGCCAGCCAGGCGACCACGGCCAGCAGCTGTTCCGAGACCCCGCTGCTCCTCTCCGTCCGAGCCTGCACACCGCCAGCCGTCCAATCGTCTTAATTGGATTTCCCAAGATAATTTTCCTACTGAAATCAGAAAGTGCTGAGCGGCTTGCGGGGCAGAAACAGGAGTGGGAAGAGACTGCTCAGAATCTTGACCCTGACACATGTAGAACTGGGGGACAGTTGACATCAGCCACCTCTCCCGGTCCGTTCCAGGCCTGTGAAATTGAGATGATGAAAAATGAGACGTGTGTGTTTGTGACACATCCTGTATGCAATGTATTTGAAAGCTCAGAGTCCGTCATCAGAGTCCTTATCCCCAAAGAGTGGACTCTTTGGCAGGTTGGCGCTTTTTTCCTGTATGTAAATTAGCAAGTTCTGTTTTAGTTCATTCGTTCTTTTTCTTCTCATGCCTGCCTGTATGCAATGGATGTTTATGAAGTGAACCTAACGTGAGTTTGCGAGATGGGACCTGAACCCTCAGGGACAGTGGCTCCTCCCTGTCTGCAGGGGAGGAGCCACTGGGCAACTTGAACGAGGTGGCCTAGAGGACTTGACCATTCTAAAATCAGATGGAAGCCAAGCGTGGTGGTGTATGCCTGGAATCCCGGTGCTTGGGAGGCTGAGACAGGAGGATCCCAGCTTCGAGGTTAGCTTCAGCGACTTAGTGAGACCGTGTTTTGAAATAAAAAATAAAAAGGGCTGGGGGTATAACTCGGAGGTAGAATGCTCCTGGGTTCGATCCCCAGTACCAAAATAAATAAATAAGCAAATAAATAAAATCAGACGGAAGCCTTCAGTCTCACCACTAGGCATCAGAGGCACAGGTGCCTTGGGCCTGACTTCCTTCTGGAAGGTTTTCCTGATCAGCTCCGCTTTTCCTCTGGGCTTTCCTGGAATCCCACCCATACTTCCTGCAGAGGCAGGGCTGGTTAGGGGTTGAGAGCGTGGATTCTGGGGCCAGGTTTTCTGTACTTGAGCCCTCAACATCAACTAGCAGCCGGTTACTCAGTCCTCTCTGTAGTGGGGATAGTCCCTGTGCTCGCCCAGTGGGGATGTTAGGTGGGTGAAGCAGGGGTATGTGTGGAGACCTGAGAACCTTACCTGGCACATAGAATATGCTATATAAGAGTTATCTACAAATAAACTGGGTGTGGTGGTGCAGGCCTGTAATCCCAGTTCTTGGGAGGCTGAGACAGGACAATTGCAGGTTCGAGGCCAGCCTGAGTAATGTAGTGAAGCCTTCAACAATTTAGCAAAACCCTGTTTCAAAATTTAAAAATAAGCTGGGCATGGTGGCACATGCTTGTAATCCCACTACTTGGGAGGCTGAGACAGAAGGATCGTAGGTTCACGACCAGCCTCAGCTACATAGTGAGGCCCTCTGCAATTTAGTGAGACCTGTTTCAAAATAAAGAATAAAAACTAGGGCTGGGCTTGTAGCTCAGAGGTAGAATGCCCCTGGGTTCAATCCCCAGTAACCACCCCCCCCACAGAGTTAGCTATTAATAAGTTGAACCCCATAAAATTCCTGCTTTTACAAGATACAAAGGATCCAATACTGGGACCTTCATTTGGTTCAACCTGACGCTGCCACCCTGTGCTGCCTGTCTTTCTGAAGGCTTGTCTTCCTTTGTCAGAGTCACTGGTAGTATCCGGGGGCCCTGTGCTTCAATGACACAGGTCCCTTCCAAGACAAGACCAAGGTCACGGGGCTCAGGGTGTAGCGCAGTGGCAGAGTGTCTGCTTAGCATTTGTGTGGGCTCTAGGTTCAATTCCCAGCACCAGCAAAAAAGAAAAAACAGATCAAGGTCAGAGTGACTTTCTTGGGCCAATTTAGGGACAGAGCAAGCAAGGCGGTGGTCGCTGTCATGGCCAGTGCAATCTCCTGCACAGGGTGGTGGCTGGGACGAGCAGGCCAGCCCCCAGGTTCTGATGGATTCTGTGGCCTTGGGCGGGGAGCGCCCTGGACGATTTAGCCACCAGAGAGGTTGGTCCTGGTAGGAGGCCAGGTCACCAAGCGGGACTGTGACTTGAGTACCCGATCCGCTCTCTGTGCTCCCCGCCAGCTGCCTGATGGCCACTCCCGGGGCGGACTCTTACTCCCGGCGTGGAATCCTCAGTTGGCATTTGTTTTCCTCAAGCTTCCTGACCAGGATTGTTAAAGTACCACTTGGAGTTGGATATCTAGCCTAGACCTTCCTCTGGCTTATTGTTGTGTAGTCCAGGCCTATTCCTCTCAGGCAGCAGAATTGATGGATTGCCATTAAAATATAATAATATTAAAATTATATTTTAATTTATTGATGAATATGAATGATATTTATGAATATTTATGAGTGAATATGAGTGAATAATAATAATAAAATTCAAGCTGGGCATGGTGGCACACTCCGGTAATCCCAGAGACTCAGGAGGCCAAAGCAGGAGGATCACAAGTTGGAGGCCAACCTGGACATCTTAGTGAGACCCTCATACTCAAAATAAATTAAAGAGGAGCCGGGTGTGGTGGTGCACGCTTATAATCCCAGTACTTGGGAGGCTGAAACAGAAGGATCGCAGGTTCGTGGCCAGCCCCAGCAACTTAACGAAGCCCTCCACAACTTAGTGAGACCCAGGTTTCTTTTCTTTTTTCAGAGACAAAGACAGAGGTTTATTTAGGAAAGTGGGGGATACACATTTGAGGGAGAACACAGGCCATCTCAAGAGGGAGAGAACAACTTTGGGGTCTCACAGTTTGTCTTTTATAGAAGACTCCCATGAGGGGTGGGTAGGGGCACACAGCAGGGGTGGAGGTCTGAACTTCCACAGAATCCTCAGTGGAGATCCTGTTTCAAAATAAAATTAAAAAAAAA